>CM075861.1:63628469-63705969 GCA_037975125.1 Latrodectus hesperus
CAGCTTAACCGAAGATCTTTCATATTCACTAATGGCAGCTGTAGTACGTTCAATAGGTCGCAATGTTTTTCAAGTGAAATTCTGGGGTGACATTGGTGTCTTCTGCTTGATTCCTGGTTCTTAATGTCTCCAACCCGGCTGCTTCTATCTAACTGGTAGAGCACAACAATGTACCAACAGCAGTTGTTTTCGAAGACTTATTTTGTCTACCATAGAAATTCAAATAACATTTCTATTTTGTGGTATTTAAGTTTGAAGGGCTTTGCGTACATAAAATGTTAATATTTATTTTATAACCTCAATTTAATTTTTATAGCAACGTATATATATATATATATATATATATATATATATATATATATATATATATATATATATATATATATATATATATATATACATACATACATACAGGAGGTGACCTAAATTATTTCTACAAATTAAAAGGGGTGACAGTACCCATGCATACAAGCAATAATTACATTGGCTCGCATTCCACTCTGAGAGGCAGAAAAGAGGAAGATAGAAACGCATCAAGAATCTATCACGAACTTACCGTATACAAATTTCCACTGAGAAGAAGCAGCATTTTGCTCTTATTGGTTACTAGAGAAAGCTATATATAATCAGAGTAGACGTTGTCCTTTACAAACGCAATCTACACGTTTGGTCTGACAATCATGCCCACTGTACAACCCCTCGTAGACACCACTAGAAATTTTCTGTGTACATTTGGGCAGGTATCTTTAGTGATTACCTTGTATACTTAACATCATGCCAGACCGTTTGGACACCTGCAATAAAGTGGGAAAGCACTTGTTCCAAGTGCTTTCCCACTTTATTGCAGGGTATATACTGTGGGATTTTTGAGCGGCACATATCCCGCACGATGGATTGGACGTAGAGGCCGTGTGTCTTGGCCTTCTCGCTCATCGAATCTCAAACCACTGGATTTTTTCTTGTGGGGGAACATGAAATCCTTAGTGAACGAGACACCTGTGGACTCAACTGAAGATCTCGTGGCTAGAAACATTGTTGCCGCGGACAAAATTAATACGGCATCAGGAATCATCGAACGGGTGCGCCAGTTGTTCCTTCGCAGTTGTCAACTGTGCAAAGACGCACATGAGTTGCATTTTGAGCATTTGCTGTGAGGTTTTCACTAAACAGTAAATATGATTGTGAAACTTTTGGTATTATTCATTCGCTTACCCAACACTGTTGTAAGTGTTGGGCTGTCAGGTGGGATTCCTCTTTCCTGCCTCTCAGAGTGGAATGCGTCTCTTTGTTCCCTAAGAGGGATGATAGTACCAAGCAATGCAATTATTGCTTGTATGAATGGGTACTATCACCCTTCTTAATTTGTAAAGACAATTTAGAATCACTGTGCGTGCGTGTGTGATGAGGGCCGTTCCCTTCTTCACATAGCCTCAGAAGAAGTAATCTTTGCAATTTGAAAATCTTAAATAATTTGTACTAGAATCAAGAAGATAAAAATTGCTAAATAAGGTTAGAAATATAAAAGTAAAATCATCCTGTACGAATGCGTTTCATTAAAGTTATCTTTTATCATTACAAATTGAAAAGAAAAGAACAATAATTTTATTTCTTTCCCTTATATTAGCATTAAATATTTGGAAATTTTAATCTTTTGCATTGAAATTTGAAAAAAAAGAACGCTTTTTGTGATTATAAAACTTTTGAAATCAAATATTTTTCTAAAAAAATTATGACTAAAACATTTTGTTTCTAGTCTTGTAAGTATCTTAAAAATATTTTTTGAATTTTTAATGCATTTTATTCCATATTCGAATTATATGCTTCATCAGTTACCATTCAATTACGATTAAATTTTATACCGGAAGAAAATTAACTCTCATTGATATATTTTCGAAAATTTCTTTGTCCAATTTCATTAGAGAAGCTATTTTACAATTATCGGTAATTGTTGACTAACGCTGTTTCTAAAAATTTCAGGAATAAATTTTTGCCAAATATAAAAGGAAAAAAAAGGGTAGGTGACTAACTTTTGCTAACTGCAGTTTGTTATTTTAGTTCCTAGCAACAGGAATTTAAAATTTATGCACACATTTTTTTTTAAAAAAAATTAAAATCTCTTATGTTACTTGAAAAATTAAAATAACACAGAATCCTCTCATTTAATGATAATTACTCTAGCTCTGGCACTTTTACAGTCTTTCTATTGATATCTTAATTTATTGTTCTTTGTTTTTGATTTATTTCAAGAAACATCCATTAAAAACTAAAGCAAGTGGTATATTTCCTTCCAATACAGATGAGGATGCATTTTTCTCTGTTGTTATTGAATTTCACTTATTAATCATAAAATGGTTGTTTCTTTCGTTCAGACCACTTAATTATAATTCTCATTGGTTTAAAATATCCATGACGTCAAATGATGTTTCATCTATGTACTGAGACGGCGTCGTAGATCCGATTTGGTAATTTCACAATTTCTTACCTTCACTTAATTTTTAGTTTATAAAACGTGTTAACTTTTTTCTATGCATTACTTTTCATAATTAGCTTTTGAAAGACATATTAAAATCGTTTCACAGTCATTTATAAAATAACGCTTCTGCACTGCGTTTTAATGCATTATCTTGAAATAATATTTACAAATATTGCTATATTTTTAAAGGTTTATAATTTAATATTTTAGTTTACGTATTTTAATATGGTTTCATTTTATATTCTTGATAATTAATGATAATTTTTGAATTCTCTCTAAGAAAGGAGTTTTGTACCCATCCACAAGCGCTTTGAAAGCATTGATCTGCAACTCATCACTCCCAATCACTGCTCTTTGAAAAGGAAAACAATCTTGAACTATTTATGCGATTATCTCAACGTAAAAAATAATTATTTATACGAAATATAGGCAATCACTGCTCTTTGAAAAGGAAAACAATCTTGAACTATTTATGCGATTATCTCAACGTAAAAAATAATTATTTATACGAAATATAGGCAATCACTGCTCTTTGAAAAGGAAAACAATTTTGAACTATTTATGGGATTATCTCAACGTAAAAAATAATTATTTATACGAAATATAGGCAATCACTGCTCTTTGAAAAGGAAAACAATCTTGTACTATTTATGCGATTATCTCAACGTAAAAAATAATTATTTATACGAAATATAGGCAATCACTGCTCTTTGAAAAGGAAAACAATCTTGTACTATTTATGCGATTATCTCAACGTAAAAAATAATTATTTATACGAAATATAGGCAATCACTGCTCTTTGAAAAGGAAAACAATCTTGAACTATTTATGCGATTATCTCAACGTAAAAAATAATTATTTATACGAAATATAGGCAATCACTGCTCTTTGAAAAGGAAAACAATCTTGAACTATTTATGCGATTATCTCAACGTAAAAAATAATTATTTATACGAAATATAGGCAATCACTGCTCTTTGAAAAGGAAAACAATCTTGAACTATTTATGGGATTATCTCAACGTAAAAAATTATTATTTATACGAAATATAGGCAATCACTGCTCTTTGAAAAGGAAAACAATCTTGAACTATTTATGCGATTATCTCAACGTGAAAAATAATTATTTATATGAAATATAGGGATAACTGAATTATTAAATTTAATGATACAATTAATTGGAATGTGGAGTCCTTAAATCTTACAACTAATCTTTATTACATCAAACATCCAACAGTTTCGTAGTACTGCCAATTTTCTTAAGAACGAAAAGGAAATATCTATCATTGAGAAACAAAATTTAACAATATTTTATTTGTGATTTAGTCACATATTTATCGATTTAAAGAATCTAAATACTATTTTTCAGTTTTACATATCTGTAAACTAAGAAAGTTTCATGAAATCACAGTTGAGATTTAACCCTCCGTCGGGCGCAATATTGGAAGGAACCACTTCGGGCGCAATGTGCCTGAGAGGCGCAAGTAAAACAAATACCTGTTTAATGTTGCAAGAGCAGTAGTATTTTTAAGAAATCCATATTTAAAAAGAAAATGCACACAAAAATCACAATTTAAAATATACTTTCAAATAAAAAGCTCATTTGTTTGGTGATATATTTTTAAAAACATGTTCTTAAATAGCATACAAAAATTCATTACTTTACAAGATTTTAGGTATTTTCATACGGATCTCCCTAATCTAACTTCAAGTTGAGTATTCTAAAAGTAACCACTTACCTCCATACTGATGTTTGTATAAAAATAAAACGAATTCTTTTCAAAAGAGGAAAAAAAAACGCATTTATTGTATTGAAAATATTTTCAAAATTTTCTGATCTAGCTTGAATTAGCATTAAATTAACTTGAATTTAAAGGATATTTTTTTAAATGTGACACTGTAGTGTAGAGTTCAGAAGGCAAGATTCACTCGGAGTCTGAGTCATTCTGCCGATGTTCAGCGGAAGAGGGACACTGGCACGCAGCACAGCACGTTCCGCAGATCATATTTGCGTGAGTTAGGCAGAGTGCATTGTGACATTTTTTACACTCATAATTTGTCAGCCTTCTTATACCAGTTTCCCAGGTGCAGGTTGAACACCTACGTCTTTTGCGAGATGGAGGGTCTGGCTTTTCTGACACATCTTTGACAGGACGATACTCTTTCAGCCGTATTTGGAGGTTGGTAGTTATTCCAGTAGTCTTCAGACTTCTTCTGTGTAGCTCTCCAAGTACCAGTTGGTGTGCCAACATTTTCAAGAAAGATCTTCTGCGGCATGGCTCCAATTTATTTCCTAGGTAAATCACTTGAGAGTTGATTCCACTCACATTCAGCATTGTGAAAAATATTACCATTGGCCATCGCTTGACATTTCGGCTCACGCTGTAAGTAGCGCACATTTGGTCTGCGGTATCGACACCGCTTTTGGTGGAATTGTAGAACGTGATTATCTCTGGTTTCTTCTGCTCACCAGAATCAGGATCTATGGCATTGTCATCATGAAGCGAAGACACCAGAATCACGTTCTTGTTCGCTTTCGGCACATAGGAAACCAAGGTCTTCCCACCACTAAAGCCAAAAGTGCTGGTGTATTGTTTCTTTCCTTTAACAGAAAGAAAATGCTGGGGCAACTCTCTTTTATTTTTCCGCACAGTTCCGACGTAGGACAGTTTCTTCTCTTTCAGGTCATCGATCAGATGAATATCAGTGAACCAATTATCAGCAGTGATATTACGACCAGATCCAAATAAAGGCTTGGCCAGTCTTTTCACCACTTCAGTTGGCGAATTGCTGAAACAGAAAGGACCTTCAGGCTGTTTTCCAGCATAAATTTCCATGTTCAATGTATAAAACATTTTGGCATCAACAAGGGCAAAGCATTTTATGCCGTACTTGCTTGGTTTAGACGGCATATACTGCCGAAATTGACACCTTCCTCGGAAACCTGGAAGCATTTCGTCGATTGTGACATTTTCCCCAATGCTATAACTCTTCTGACAGTTCACCAGAAAATTTTCAAATACTTCACGAATTGGAGCAAGACGGTCAAATTTTTTTCGTTCTGCTCTGGTAGTGCGGTCATCAAAACGAAGGCAACGTATCAAAGTCTTGAACCGTTTAAGATTCATAACAAGTCTAAATTTCTCAACTCCATCACCATCTTTTCCCCAAAGTTCTTCCAAACTCTGACGATTGCCTCTGAGAGCTCCTGCTAGGTACAACAAACCAATGAAGGCCCTAAGTTCAATAGCATCCGTAGATGCGATGTCCCTCTCTCTAGAAAATTTTAGCTTGATAGCTTCCATGTATTGGTTTGTACATCTAACGATCGTATTCAAGATATCGTCAGTGAACAAATTATTCCAACAGTCAGCTGCACTTTGGGCATTTTTAGCGTTTCCTATGACTCCAGGAAGATGAGTTATAACATTGTGAGCTCCCCTACGAACCCTTCTCGTGGGCGGATTTTTGGCCCACTTGGTAATTTTGTCCTTTCCCCAAAAATATTTTGATTCTAAATCTGGTTCATTTTCGTCGTCGGTTTCTTCACCATCCTGCTCCGTGTCTGAATCGTCTGTAACTTCTTCCACCTCATCATGCGAATCAATGTCACTCTCTTCCCCCAAGTCCTCGTTCACTGCGGGGTCATCCTCAGAGACATCTTCCTCCAACAAACGCCTAACTTCTTCAAGATCACTCGGGTTAGACAGATCGAAGAATTTTCGGGCCATATTAGCTGAATATCTAGTTCATATCAGAGAAATAAAAAATAAGTTCATGTTCGGACGCAATGAGCTTGGGAGGCCAGGCTAAAAAATATGCATATTTATAAAAAGTAATGAGAAATCGTGCATGTTACAGTTACGAAATGAGTAAAATAAATAATTGTGATAAATAAAAACTGATATTACGAACCTTCAAATATGTGACGAATTCGGGCGCAATGTGCCTGTGAGATCCAAATGTTGATAACTGCTCTCGTCGAAGCGTGGGAGAAAACTGAGTAGATTGGCTCCAAACATCCGGTAAAGATAAGAGACTACTAGGACAGGCAGACTTTTACCCCTCCTCAGAGTGGAGGGGGAACGAAAATTGTCCGAGCTGTGCCTGTCAGATCAATTGCGCCCGACGAAGGGTTAAATTAAACTCGTATCGAGGCCTACAGTGCCCACGTCTGTTTTCATGACCGAGGGCCCTGAACGCGTATTCCACCCTGTCGAGTCGTTTAGAATTTCTATATAAGCCGTTAGACAGCGCAGCGATCGATTACCAATATATTGTATTCTGTACTTGTCGAGTGCTCGTTCTTTTTATCGTTGCGATTTATCAACTGGTGTTTGCGTTTTGATTTTCATCGATAGTTAAGAGCGTTAACTTCTTTGGCAATATTACAAGAAATTAGTTAAATTCAAGACTTCAGCCGATTTATAGTTTCTCTTCCGGATGAACTTTGTATAGATCATTTTAGTTTAAACAAACATTTAGTTGCTAAAATTTGTCCCGAATTATCTTCACTATTGAAGTACAGTAGGGATCGCATTATCAGTTGATATTAAAATAAAGGAATTATTTATCAGAGAAAACTAAAATAAGAATATTTTATCTCTAGAATTGTTGATAATTTTAATAAAACATTTCACTTAATATTTCTTTGTTAATACACTATTAATTGTATAAAAGTTAGCTTCATAACGCTATTAATCTTAATTAACACAATTTAATAAAATAATAATAAAAACAAAAGAAAGTTTTTCAATTGACCAAATAAACAAAACCAACCTTTAACAAAATAAGATGATTTTATGTTAATCATGAAAAAAATACACTTAAAATAATTTACGTTCTGTCATTTCTGCGTTTAATAATCGCACACAATTAAGTTTAGTGAAATCAAATGATGAAAAATATTCTACCATGTAACTAATATTTAAAAATTGAATTTTTAAGCTATAGATACCCAATTCAAAATATAGTATCAATAAGATTTTTATAAATTTATTTATGTATACTCAAAGTAGGATATATATTTTTCACTTTGGAAAATACGTACATAAAAACTAAATTCAATGATTAACATACATAAGCTATTTAAATTATGATATGGTATGAAAATAATTTCTTAATGTACTTTTTTTTATCAAGTTAATTTAAAAATAATTGATTACGTATTTTTCTAAAATTTAATTCACATGCAGGAGAAGTTTATAAATAAAAAAATTATATTTAAGTATCAATGAGCTTCCGCAATATATTTATACAAGTATAACCAGTGAAATGATAATCGAGTTTTCATTTTATCTGTCTGTAATATCATAAAATAATTAAAAAAAAAAAAAAAAAAACCTATGTCAGTAGAATTGTAAAAATGATATCATTCTACCTTTTTTATTATTTAATAAATTTATAAAAACTAGCATTAATAATAAAGAATGAGTTAGATTACATTTATATAACATAGTATAAAATTTTTATTCAATGCTTGTCAGTTTGTACCTTTCTGAATTTTTGAACAATCCTAATTTTTCTATTTTCTAATTACTTTATTGCCTCTAAATATAAAAGTATTTTCAACTATAACGATTCATAAAATGGCAAATTTCTGAGGCACTTTAAAATGCAATGAAGCAAAATTAACAAACTTTAATTATAAAAATTTGATATTTCATTTTGAACTTACTAATCTATATTAATTGATAGATTTTTAGATTAAATCACGAGCTAAATCTTCTTCGTTAATAGCCTCTGCAGCACGCCTTTTCCAGCCCAGTCTGTCCTCTGCCAGCTCCTAACTATTCTCAAGTTTACTACTGAAAAATATTTACATGGCAAAAAAAATATGCAATATTTATGTATACAAAATCAGTTAGTATTGTTAGTCATTACACAAAATACACACACAAAAGAGTAGATAAAATTCTATAGCTTACTTACTCTAATTCATTTTTCTGTACTTTTTTGACAGGAGCCATCAGCATTTAATCTCGTGGCTGGTTCGCTCCACATAATCTTTTTTTACTTGAATTAGTGAACCTTTTTTTATTAATTTGTTCTGAAATATCTGAGGAATTTCCTCTAATATACTGACTAAAATTTAAATTTGATTTTTAGATAAAACATTGCGTTGTGCGATTTTAAAATAAGATAATTGGAAGATTTAAAACAAATTTTATACACCGCTCACAATTTAAATTTACGCTTTCTGCTGAGTCAATTTAGTTGTAAGGTAGCGATATTCTTTAAAATGCAACTGTAAAAGTTCTTCATATATATTCAAAATTTTACTTCATTTATGAGATAATAACACTTAACATGTAAGCAAAGTTTCATGTATTTGTTATTTGACATATGGAAATTTAAAGTCGTTTTTTGAAATATTCATTTAAAATGATAGTTTCGCTTTTGATAGTGACGACGTTTCCGCTCCTTTCCGAATATATAAATGAAATAAGTTTTGTATTTATGACGATCAATTGACACAATCTAGAAAAGCATTAATTTATAAATTATAAAAAAAATGTAAAATATAGCTTTTGTTTAAAAACTTCTGATTTCGTTTTGCAAAGAACAATGCAATCTAAGATTTCTGCAGCTGAATTTCTATGTCACACGTACACTAAAGCGAAAAATTGTTTTAGATACTAGAAAGTTCTGAGTACAAATAAAAGAAATTTGACGCATGTATTCGAAAGTCGACATTTCACCTTAAGCTTTGATAATTTTAATATGTATGTGTGATCTACAGTTAAAAATATGATGTTGTAGTTACTTATGACGCTTGGACTACTAAGCTCGTTATCTATTTGCTATGCGAATTTTATCAGCAGGATGCGTCTTTCGTTTAAGCTGAGCGCCACGAAGGTGAAAGAACAACTTCTTTCTAAATTTCTCTGATAGATGGCACCACTAGAGGATCCACACTTTCCATTTTGACATTGATCTGTAGGGGGAGTTTCTCCAGACCATTACACTCATGGTGACTACTCAATAATCAACCACAGGACTTTCGATTTCACAGATTTAACAAACACGTATATCGCATGTACTCGGTGGATCTTTCTACATCGCAGGTGGACAGTCTACTCGCGTATCGAGTGTAAGGCTGTTGATGTCCACTGCGTAGTAAACCCATCATAGAGAGGCAACGAGATCCCCTTGTCGGGCTCGGAAAACAGAGCCGTTCCAGTAGCCGAGTTCCGAACGGACGGGTTATCACTCTGCCTGACCGATGTTCTGGTCAATCATCCAAAGTTTCTTGGCTCGAAACCGGAACAAACCAGACAAGCCAATCCACCAACCCTACGCGTATGCGTCACTTCCCACGTTTATTTAACTTTTTCTTAACAAGTTAAGGCCCGAACGCGAGGGCAGTAGACGTCACCTTTACATGCGCGAACTGGGAGGGAAGGTCTAGAGGGAAACCTCTAGAACCCACCCCGAGCTGACATGCAACTCTGCAGCACGCCCTATTGATGATAGTCTTGGTACATGTAATTTGTCACCGGAATTGGTCTCTGTGTCTAGGTCACGATTGAACTTACCTTGCAATGCAGTAGAAATGTTCATACCAGTTATCGTTCTCGCATACTCTGTGTTCCAACGAGTGATGCAGCTTTTCCCTGGAACAAAGTTCTTGTTTCACAAATGAACGCGTGCACACACTTGCTGGTTGATGTCTCTGGCCGTCTGAGAAACCACTGATGTGGCCGGTCAACTTTTTGGTTTTGTGTAAAGCAATGTCTCTGGATATTCACAAAAACCTTGGTTTGCACTGCACTAAAGTTTGTGGAGACGCATCCGTGGTCTCTGCTGGCCTCCAGGCATTATTATTGTTGTTTCTATGTTGGATAGTTTGCTTAGAGTCCACAACCGTGCTGGTTTTTGATTCTGTGTGGTGTTGGTTGACCAGTCGATTGGGCTCCTTTGCCTAGTCACTTCCGGTGTTTAGTCAGTTGATCCACTGCTTGGTGGATATGCTCAAAGAATAATAATAGCTTTTTGCCTGAGTATATTAATGTGTGCGAGCCAATTTAAGTTTTGGTCACTCCTAAGTACTTGATTGTTGTTAGTGATTTTCCCCCTATCCGGATGATGGGTTCTCTCGGTAGCTTATGTGGTTTGGCAAACGTGATTATATTACATTTGTTCACTGAGATTTCTAATCGATGTGCATTGCACCATGATTCAAATGCTGTAACTGCCCTATTGTTTCTATTATCTTCCGTGTTCTTCCTCTCACTCTTATCAGAAAGTCATCAGCAAATGCTGAAATATTGACTTCTGGTTGTGTTGTTTTAGCCTGGTAATTATTTGCTATCATTGTCCATAGTATAGGTCCTAGGCATGATCCTTGAGGGCAGCCCTTGTATATGTTTTGTGTTGCAGTTCCAGTGCCCCAATCCTATTGGACTGTCCTATTCATTAGATATGTATTTATAAGATTCATTAGCATTTGCGGGCAGTCTAAGTCTATTAGTTTTGTGTTAATATCTTGACAATGAACCGAATCAAATGTGCCTTTAATGTCAACTGAGACGAGAAAAGTGTATAGTTTATTGTCCCAGTTATTTCTAATTTGTTTATTTATTTCCTTGAGTGCCATTTCACATGACCTGCCTTGTCTGAAGCCTGTCGCTTAATTTGTTTTCTGTCTCAAGGAAGAATCTTTGACATATTAGTTTTTCTAATATTTTGCCTAGTGTTGGGAGGAGGCAGATAGGTCTATATGACTCCGGGAGTAATGGATCTTTTCCGTTTTTTGCAAAGTAAATTACCCTTGCCGTTCTTAATGGCGTCGGAAAGTGCTGTAGTTTGAAACATTGAGTTGCCCAGTGTGTAATCAATTGTGGTGTCGCGTCTACGGTTCTTCTCCAGATAAGGTAATTAAGGTCGTCTGGTCCCGGAGCCTTATTTGTTTTGAATGAGTAAGTTGCATTTTTTACCTCCTCTCTTGTTGGCAATTTTTGTTCCTCAACGCTGTTCACTGGTATTCTAGGGTGAAAGGGCACTGGCTTATTTGGAAAGTGATGTTCTGTAATTCTTTCCATTGCTGCTTTTTTATTGGGCGCTAAGTTACCATCCCAGCTGATTCTAAGGTCTGTTTGTTTAAATATTTTGTTGTGGGCTGTTTTAAAAGCCGCTCCAAATGTGTCTGTTTGGTTTGTGCAGAAGTTTTTCCACACCTTAGCTTTAGCTTTTAAGAATACTTTGTTGTAGCTGGAGCGTTCTTTACAGAACGAAGTTCTCCATCGTTGTTTCTCTTCGTCATCACATGTTTTGAATCTGCTTTTTAAGGCCCTAACCTTGTTTCGTTGAATTGCTAATTCTTTAGTCCACCACCTGAATTGCGGTGTTTGATTGCTGTTTTTTAATTTGTAATTTAAACTTGCCGTTTTTTGTACAGTTGCTATCAGTTCAGCAGTTAGTTTTTCCAAGTAATCGGCGTTGTTAACGTTACTCTGTTAATTTTCGCGGATTTGTCTTGCTTAGCCTTTGGAATTTATCATGATTACCGAATTTTGTTTTTAAGCGAGTGTTTAGAATTGTTGGTTAATTATTATTAATTTCGAACCTAATGTAGTTGTGATCACTCGCTGGATGCGTGTCTTCTACTCGCCATCCTGTAATGATATTAAGCGCACTATTGTTTGCTATAGTGAAGTCTGGGTTTCCCTGTGCTTGTGTTGTGCCTAGAATGTTTGCCCTTTAGGAATCGAACTCCACTCTTCTGGGAAGGAAGTCGATGCCCTGACCACTAAGCTACCACGGCCCTTATTTAAGGCCGCGGTGGCCTAATTAGGGCGTCGTTCACCAAAGATCCGTCGTATTCGCTAAAGGCGGCACTTTAAAACTGGGCGTGATCTCCAAGTGAAATGGTACCTCTGGCGATCTAAGTGTTTGGGTTTTTCTGCTTCAAAATCACTAATATTCCACTCAGCTGCTTCTATCCAACTGGTAAAGTTCAACTCAGGGGAAGCATGCTGTTGCAACAATGATGACCCTTAGTTAAAATGATTGATTTATTCGCAAAGTTTTAACAGCATAGATACATTATTATTCCTTACCTCAGTGTAGAATAGGAGTCATTGATGATTGTTAATATATGTCTTGGGAAGAGAAAAATAACTTTAATATACAAAATAAAGAACATTTTAAGTTTTCAACATAAAAAACTCGGGCTAACATTCCAATTTGAACAAGTTCAACAGCGAACTTTACAAGAGGCAGATATCATCAACTACATAGAAGTCAACCGAATGAAATGTGCCGATGCAGAATGATTCCTGACTTTTTAAAATCAAAAGTTTTTCACTTTAAACCAATCGGCACCGGGGAGGCCCAAATTTAGATGGATTGACTGTGTTGAGTAGGATTATGGAATCATAAAGGTCAAATCTGGAGGTTTATTTCCAAAGCAAGTCGACTTATTTCCAAAGCAAGTCTTTATTGACACGACAGTCCACAAGGGACTGCCGTGTCAATAAAGAAGAAGGTTTATGAATGGAAAAAAGATTATAGAGTTTTAAAATTTAATCCCATTCTCCTTAGTTGAAGAACTGTATAGATTTAAATACAGAAAGGCGAACTTTAAAGTAGTTAATGATTTAAAAAAAGATTTTTATAAACTTATGAATCATTCCATGTTTGGAAAAACGATGGAAAATGTTAGAAAAAGACTCGATATTATACTTTGCTGCGATCTCAAAAAAGCTGAAAAATTTATGCGTAAACCAAATTTTAGGATAAGAATTACTTTTGATGAAATTTTAGTCGCTATACATGTGAGTAAAACTAAAGTACTCTTTGATAAACCCATATATGCCGGAATGGATATCGTAGACTTCTCTATATTCTCTAATATATCTATATATTGGATTTAATGTATGACTTTCAATATAATGTAATGAAACATAAATATGGGCATAAAATTAAATTATTGTATATAGATACTGATAGTTTCATTTATGCTTTTTATGGAGATATAAAGATAATGATTGATTATTTTGACACATCATATTATCAAGAAATTAACAAGTAGCGAGCTAATAAAAATGTTAGGGAGAAATTAAAGAAAAAATTCTAGAAACATTTCTGGGGTTGTTGTTACTTATCCCCCTGGTGTGGGAAAGCCTACACCAGGTCAGAAAGGCCCTGGCAGAGAGGGAAAAATCCCATTAAAGAACCTTTTTAAATGACAACTTCTGAATCTCGCCATGGCATTTCCAGAATTCAGATGGATGCTTGTAAAACTGTAGAAGATCTTATGAAAAATTCAAAAGATATGTTGTGAAACATATTTTTTAGGTTTGCAAAAACTCCTCTTTCTCACAACAATAACAGTACAGAGCTCAGCATAAAACATGAGATTCATTCAAATCAAGTAATTAAAATTACTAAGGGGTCATGGAAAGACAATTAGCCATATATATATTGGAAGATGATATTCATTCTTTACTGCCTTAGGACATTATTCATTTAGAGAATAAACCAAATCAAATTTTTAATAGTTTAAATGATAACACTCTCTTATACCATACATACTTGATTAAGTATAGAGTTACTCTCGACCAGGTACCATGGCAACTGCATTTCAACATATTACATGTATCATACAGCTTGTAAAACTTTTCTATCTTGAAAATGCTTATGGTATGGTTTCATTTTAATTCAAGCAGAATTTTAGATAGAGGAGGCTCAAAAGTTCTTTATTCTCTATCTTATAACAATGATATTAATAACGAGCCTTCAGCTGGCACCTTTATTTCTTAGTTAAAAAATCTACTTTTCTTTAAATACTTTAACTCTTTTTCCGAAACTCACAATTAGTTTTTGGAACTTTTATGAATTTCTCAAAACGGTCCATGAATTTAACCCTTTCAGGTGGGGTTATTGATTGGAGGCTCTGTAATTCGGTTCGAAAGCTATTGGGTTGGCAACTAAATTCCCGCCGCTGTTTTTTTGATTTGGGAAAATCTGCATGACATTAAATACTTTTGATATTAAATTGTACATCATTTGAAAGAGAATACATTGTTCTACTAAAATAAGTTTTCTTGTTATTCACAGATCATTAGGATGGAATGCCAAGTTCAGAATGAGCATTTTCGACACCTCGTTATTTTTGCCTTTAATCAATAATTTTTGCCTATAACCATTTCTCATCTCTAGTAACGATTCGGTGATGAAATCGTTCCTTGTGTCCATGGATTGCACGGTGATGAGCAAGCGTTGATTTTTGTTGCTGGCACCTTAAGTGTCAGGCACCCACGCTGCACACTTCTGAACTTTGCCATCGAGTGAAAATGCTTCTCTACAGTAGTGTGGGAGCAATCCATTGCTCCCTGGTTGGACGCGGAAGAAGGTGGTTCAATCGCTCTTCGCCGAACTCAAGTGGACGGTCTTTGACGTTATTGAATTCAAACTTTTTTGTATACCATCCAGGGTAGTTCCTTCAGCTACAGAACCCACTCCATACACAGCACAAATGTTGCGAGCAGCTTCTGTGGCCTTAGAACCTTGATTAAAGGCAAAGAGAAGATTAAGCTCATTCTTCTCAATTTGACATTCCATCGTAATGCTCTGTGAATAACAACAAAATGTATCTTAGTAACAACGAAATATATATTTAGGTAGAACAATATATTATCTTTCCAATGATGTACAACTTCGTGCCACAAGTATTTAATGTCATATAGATTTTTCCAATTTAAAAAAAATGATGGGAACTTAGTTGCCAACCTAATATAAATTAATCAAATTTGAATGCACACGTTGACCATATAATGTGGAAGTTATGTTTCGATTCATTAGTTTTAATTTTTGAAATCGGGTTGAAAACTTATAGCTGTTTTTAAGGGGGAGTGAAATTTTATGGTTATTGATTTCATTGTACACCATTGGTCGTAAAGGAGGATTTAACTTTTCATCATTGTTTTAGAGAGTAAGTACATTATGTATTTTTTACATGATATTCTGGAAAGAGGGAGTGAATTTAAAATATGCATAAAAGGGGGCTGATAAATTATTATGTTTTTTCTTCCATAATTTTAAAAGAGTGTTTTTACTCCGAGGAATTGTTATGGGTTAAAAAATAGCCATTACTTTCTGAAAGGGGGTTGCGGTTTTTATGGGAGATTTCGATACCATTGTTTTATAACATTGGTATAGATGAAAAAAATGCTACATATCCAGTTCGTTTGCCATTTCCTATTCCCATTCTGACGGTCTAGTGGTATTAGTAACGTCTAATTTTCGAAAACAAATACACAAACTATGAATGACATTTTTTTGTAATAAATTCATTCGATTCATTAAGTACGTAACCATTATATATAAAATATGAAAAGCAAAAATTGTCCAATAGTTTCTTTTAGTTCATTATATGTGTACTACCAATGATGTAGTTTTATGAAACTCGGCACATAATTTTGTCATATTTCTTTAATATTTGAAAAGCATTATGTAAGTAAATAAAAAATAGAAATGAAAACTGTCTCATAACTTTGATACTACAGATTTTGAATAATCATTTAGCGGAATTTTTTTTACTGGTATGAAATGTTCTGATTTTGATATATTTTTTCACGAATTTTATGTTAATAAATTCCTTACTTCAACGCAAATTTTGTTTAGTTTAAGAAATATTTACTTAAAATTAATTCAGCAGCAGTCATTGTTTAATGAAACTGTTTTCAGTCCCCAATTTCATTCAACTAATTGAAGCTCAAGAAACTTGCATGCAAAACATACATTGGAGACAGAATACTAACGACGGAGAGAGGGCATGCACTTTGTGTGATTTTCAAATGAATGAGAAGTTGCTTCCGAGCCCCGAGTTGGGCTCTGCCGAGCCGGCTGGATTCTGAAGCATCCCAGAGGTATCGTTTCACTTGGAGGACATCGTGACCACGCCATGAGCGAACACGACGGATCTTTGGTGAAACCTGAATTCGAACTCATTACCTTCCGATTATGAGAATGACACCCTATCCAACCAGGCCACCACGGCCTTTTTTCAAGGAGAAGTAGTGAATATTGAAAATAAAGTATTTAAAGTTGTTCTCAATGAACTTGTAAAACCTAGAAATCACTTTTTTTGATGTGGATATTTTCTGTATTTCTTTAACGTTTTTTTTAAATCTGTAAGCAAATTTTCTGTGGTGGAGTGTGAGGTTATTTTCAGAAAAGACTTTTGTTTTTAATTCCCTCTCTCGTGCTGCTTCAGAGATTGCTGTTGTTTCTAATCTCCCATCTGGTCCAGCGGAGTCAGTGAAACCGTTGACATTAATGGATACAAGAATTGAGAGAACAATAATGGATATCCTCCCCAAAGCAGTGTAAGATGTGCTGAGGTGATGTCTTTCATTTGAGGCAAACCTCAAAAAAATTGATCGTAAAAATCTATTAAATTTAAATTAAAAATAAATAAACTGATTAAACAATTGAATTCATCCTCTTGAATTAACTATAAGACGATGTCAGGCATCCTCCGATGCGGCCAGCACTTGGGAGAGCCATTTTTACGCGTTGATGTAAAAATAAATAATTAAAAATGGAGGGGGATATTAAATTAAAATGAATTAATAATTTATTATTCCATTTAAAATATATTGTTATTAAATAATTCACAGTATAATGCATTTCACCCTACTGGAAGTACAACTCACCCTGTGTAAATAATGTATATATCTTATTTCTTTTTTTGACTTTAATTAGAAATCCTATTGTTATAAAAATACTGTCTAAACTAAGAAAAATATTGATGCACCTATTACGTAATTTCCAAGAAAAATATTTACAGCATTTTTCTTGAAATTATAATATTATTGTAATAAATAAGGTAACTTGTTGCAGCAAAAAATAATTTTTTAAGTAAAAAGATTCTTCGGTAGTGGGCAGCAAGGGTAATTTACAGCATCAAAACATTAAGCTCTTATGTTGTAAAAGAACAATTATTCAAAAAGACGCTTCCATTCAAAAGTTTATTTCCTTAGTAACGCTTGTAAATTGTTTTTTGTAGTGTTCCATATATTGAATAATATAATACATTGATTTATTCGATTCAATTTTATTTCATTTGCTAATCTGAATTATTGATTTATTAGTTTGTAACTTTGACAAGACTTTCATGACGGGAATTTTTATTTTCCTCCAATGAATGTGGCAGAACTTCCTATACGACTAGTAAAACAAAAACCCTGAAGGACATTAGCGGAGTATGCAAATGATTTCAGCGCACCCACTTCAAAGAGCTATTTCATGCTGGGAGATTTCGACGATTGTGTTTCTTTTTTTAAACAATTAATTGTGCCTCGTAGAAAACAGCGATCATTTTTTCATCGAGTATCGACAAAGGAAGGATGGTGGCCTACCGAGATTGTGGATTATCTTTCTGGGAAATCGGTGTTGGACGAAACCAAACAACTAAAATGCCAACAAATTTTGTTATATATATAACAAAATTTAGACATATTATGTGTAATGCATCTATATAAATTTTATTAAATAAAGTGTAGATCCACTCAGCACACAAGTAGCCGAAGCATGGAATCAAAAATATTTTACACTTAAGACAAATGTTAAAATAAGCACATCTAATACGAATGTAGTTTAATAGGCAGAACCAAATAAAAATGGAATATGTACCAGCATATAAAATTGAATCATTTTAATAAAATAAATGAAATGAAAATTGGAACTGAGTACCAAAGCATAGCCAGCTTTACCAGAGGGTGTTGATTTATAAGCAGGATAAACAAAGATATTGTATAATCGATGATGTTAAATTCTGAATTTTTTTGGCTAAATTCATCGGCGATAAGAAAATGTTGCCAAAATAGAATTTTCGTCACATTTCTCATAGGTCACCATATCTATGACGTAATAAAAATCTAGTTGCCAGATGCATAGGAAAATCCTCAAACTCAGATACCCCGAATGCCGCAGAAGGAAATACAAAATGAACCGCAAGCTTAATCCGGGGTTCATGATTTATAAGCAAAATGAACTGGAATAGAGTACCAAAACGTTGTCTTAATGAATCAGAAGGTGCTGATTTATAAGCAGAATTAAATGAAAATTTTAATACAGTACCTAAGCGTAGCCAGCTTCAGGAGGGATTTATAAACAGTAAGAAATTAGAAATGGTATGATTTAATCATAATATTACATCAGGGGGTGTTATTTATGATTTAGCATAGTTTTGAGGTGTTAGAGCTCAATTTATATTTACGTCATTAAAGAATAATTATATTTTGTACCAACATAGTCAACTATGTTTTGGTCCTCTGTCTCATTTTTAATTTTATTTTATTTATAATTTAAATGTTGGTCTTTAATTTCCTCCTTCCCAGTTTGTATATTTATTTTTATCAATTATAACTACTTAATTTTATTTAAAATATAAAGATTTTTATTTGTATTTTTAATGCAAAAATCGAAACTTGTAAAGATGTAGGTCATAATTTTGTCAAAGGAAAGAAGGTGCTTCAATATATTTATCTTTATATCAATGTACTCCCGCATCCACGTTAAATAACCCGTGAGACAATCTCTGCGTTAACCATCAATCTTAAATATATTCCACTTTATATTTAGAATATCTTCTTGAAAATTAAGTCAGTACTAACTCCAAAAATTAGATCATCAGATTCTTTCGAATTTAACCTGTTTTTTTATTTTTATTTATTATAACAAACTATCTTTCATCTTGCGTGTTTTTTACAATGCTGCTAAACATCTTTTTATGATGCGCTATTAAAATTGGAGTATTAATATCACAAAGGAGGAAACCTGGAAGTTTCCCATGTGACGGATATAAATGTAAGTGTAGAAAGCAACGTCAATCTCACATTGTTCGATAATGAGCTGTGAACTTTCCTCTCCAAAGAGCGCGGTCGTTCCTCTGTTACGCAGCAATGATAGTAAAATAGCATGCTTTTAATATACATGGTTAAAAAATCGTTGTACAATCAACAATACGTGATTGTTATAGGCAACATAGGAGATTGATAGTGCCAACAATAGGGGAGATATATAGGATACAATACGTGATTGATATAGGCGACATAGGAGATTGATAGCGACAACAATAGGGGAGATATATAGGCAACAATACGTGATTGATATAAGCAACATAGGAGATTGATAGTGACAACAATAGGGGAGATATATAGGCAACAATACGTGATTGATATAGGCAACATAGGAGATTGATAGGGGCAACAATATGTGGTAGATGTAGGTAACGGTAAGTGGTTGATACCGATTACAATAAGTGATTGACAATAATTACAATAGGTGATTGATAGTGACTACAATAAGTGATTGATAAAAGCAACAACAGGTAATTGTTAGTCACAACAATAGGTGATGAATAGCATGGATATCACACCTAACTCCTCCTTTTGTTTTCTATTGAATTTACGCGAATATCTAAAGAACTCCTACCTTCCCCTAATAGGTAAAAATAGAACTCAATCATCCGAACACCGTTTATCGGAATCGCTTTCAGAATATTAGAAAAATTAATTTGACTGAAGGAGTAAAAATTTCAAGAAAAGGAAAAGAGGGGAGAAGATGAGAGCTTAAAGAATTCAGACTTTGAAAATTCCTGGATGCATTGAAGATATAAGAGAACGGGATTTCAAATCACTCATTGAAAACGTCAATTAAGAAGATGAATCCAAGTTGAAGCGTTTGTGAAGCCATGGAGCTGCCTGCAACTGTCAAGTGGTTGCCTGAAGGCAATCAAGCAGCTTATTATAGCCCAGAAAACAATCACTTTCATTAACAATACATACTGTACACAGCACTTGTAAATACATGTAAAAGTGTTGCCTTTTTATTTAATTAAATAAAACTTCTTTTTCTTTAAAATATGTAGTTTTCCTCCCATTTTCAACATACAATAATTAATTAGAACAAGCCCTTTTTCTAAAAGAATCAAATGAACCGAAATTTCGGTTATCCGAATGGTGTCCTGCCCCACTTTTAATTGAGATAATTGGAATTCTACTGTAAATCATAAAGTGATCTTCCCTTATGCATAACTTAAAATATTTACTAATGCCAGTATTATTGAGGTGACAATCATTTTTAACTGTTCGAATATGTTGTCAAAAGTAGGATCGAATAAATATGTATTGATGTTGCAGATACCCAACAGTTTTCAAACTACAAAAAGGAAAACACTGTCTTGAGCAAGGAAGGTCAAGTATATTACGCATTATTTGTCATACCATTCCATTTCACGTATCTTATTTAGCACTTAGTGTAAATTATTTAGTATAGCAATTTAGTTTTTTGTTATACAAATTACCTTAAGTTTTCTCATTATCACTAACATATATATTCACGAATGATACGAAATAAAATGAATTCTTACTGCTTTCACATGGCTGAAAAATTAAATACGATGGAAATACTTTTCAATTCAATGTATACCCAAAGGGTTAATATTAAAATGCTGAATTAAAAATTAAATTTCACTTTTAAGTGGAACTCGACATAAACGAAATTAGTGAAATGTATAACTTAACTTGCTTACAACTAGACATAAAATTCCTGGGAATTTCGAACCACGGGTATTTACTCGGAAATTATGGGAAAAAACCGGGAATATTGAGGGAATAAACTCAACCAATTATCTTTCGTTTATTGTTTTGTCTTATATTAATGAAGAAGCTACGAAAATATGCAAAAGTGTCTGTTCTGTCTTCTAGTAAAGAAGTTAATTAGTTTTATCTTGAGAAAAACAAAAGTACTTGCTAAAATAATAATGAATTAATATTTAATAAAAAATATCAAGATATATTTTTCAGGACTATCAGATTAAATTTTGGCATTTCATGTGTCTGTCCTTATAAATTCCTAAATTTTTACAAGAATAAAGGAAAAAAAATTATTTTCAACGTTAATTTTTGAAGTTATTCTAAATTGGTCATTATCATACTAAATTAATATCATATCCTGGAAAACTCTATTACTTTAATTTGTAGTATAAAAAATAAAAATTAGATTTTTTATTTATTTTAAGAAATATCTTATGAATAAAACTTCAAGAATTTCTAAATCAGCAAAAAAATTTCAAAACTCTCATGGTCTTTTGAAATTCCCCAGGGAATAAACCGGGTTTATTTCCAGAAATAAACCCGGTTTTTTTCCTCCTTTACAAAACTGAAAATATAATCATTATTTTCAATTTCTTATAAACAAAAAAGTATATAGTTTGACATAATATTTTTTTCATGATTTTTTTACAAATATATATTTCTCTGATAACTTATATTTTATTTTTTTCAGTGCTATCTACAAAAGCCGATTAAAAGTTTGTCTTTTCCTTCATTTTCTTCTTTTCCTTGTGATGATGGCAAAACTCTCCGAAGACATACTCGATCGAATGGACATATTCATACTTGAATTGGAGGAGCTCTACATCCCCAAACCAAAGCCATTTGATTATTGGTGGACGATGAGCATTGTTTTCACCTTCGTCGCCATGCGAGCACTGTCCCACAACTTAGGATCCCTGAAGACCTATTGTGCCGGAACTGTGGTGTTCGGTATTTGCCCCGTACTAGTCGCTGCAGTTTACTTCTTCAACGATGTCCTGGAATACGCTGAGAAAAAAGACGATGCCAATGTAGAGGAATGGATGAATTTTCCCGTCGCCTTGTGGTATTATGGGTTCATTTTTATAGCAATGGAAGTCCATATCTTTTCGATGTACTTTGCAGCGAAATTACTCAAAATCTGGCGCTCCAAAGCAAAAAAGTTTTGACTGTGCTTTTTTTATTTTTATCAAGTCTGTTTAAAAAATTACATGGCGCAAATGCCTTATAATCCAGGATTCCAAATTCTGAATTTTTTTGGCGATGAAGAAATATCGCCACGATTACGTATTGTGACGTCCCCGATGACGTAAATATTAGGGTTGGCAAAATAGAATTTTCTGCATAATTTTTATAGGTCTCTATGACGTAATAAAAACACGGTTGCTGGATACATAAAAAAATCCACCAAAAATCTCCAAACTCAGAATTTGGCATCCTTGATTATACGGCATCATTACTTAACTCAGCATAAGTCTGATGTAATTGATTGAAATATATTTTTATATCCCTGGCACGCTCTTAATCACTGCATAAATTCAATTACTTAAAAAGTGATTATTTTTATTTATGACATTTCTGAGAGACGCCGTGTTTTTCAGGAACATTTCATTTTTGTGTTAGGAATGTTGGTAAAAATATTTCAACAGATTTATCTGTTAACGTTATGTAACTAAAGTAAACTCTCTGGGGTTCTTTATAATATTAATATTTTATTCCTCAAAAATCCTTTAATTAAACAGTTTGGGTTATTTCCTTCCTGTATGTTTTATTTGATATAATTACTTATATATATTTGTCAAATTAAATATGTAGTTTCATATTTTTCATTGTGCTGTTTATTGAATATTTAGCTTTAATACTAATTCATTTAAAATATGAAATTTCAAAAAACAAACTTTCTTGAAAATGGATTTATACATACAAAATGCCATCTTGACTTTATTATACCTGCCAACGTTGGAGAAAAAAATAAATCTGTAGATTCTACTGATTTTGAGGGCAAAAATCAGGAGACACTACTAGCGACAATTTTTTCTTGAAATAGGATGTTTAAAATGGTAGTACAACAGAAAGACAGTTTTACTCTTTAGATTATATATTCTGAAAATGATTTATTTGAAACACATATTTTGTGTTAGTCTTTATACTTTAATCAAGTATTTATACCTCATCATTTGACCTCATACAGAAACCATGAAATATAAAAGAATATACTACATGTAAAAAATAAACATCAACGTTTATGTCCCAGTATTTATTTTATAGTGTAACTTTTATTACACTAATGTAATAAATATTATAAAAGTACATAAAATATAAAATTTTGGTTGTTTTTGTTCTTCATTGAAACTGTCAAAATTCAGTAGATTTTCATACATAATCGGGAAATCGGGAGAAATAATGAAATATCAGGAGTTTTCCGATAAAATCATTAGAAATAGCAGCTATGCTTTGTTATTTAGTCTAGAAATGAAACAAATCTTTATTTGTTATAATAAACGTTTTATTGCATTATTAGTTACAAAGCAAAAATCTTGTATTTTTGGTATGCTGTTAAATTTTGCTTCGGAAATAACAAACAGAAAAGAAATTGATGTAAATGAATCCTACCAACATATTAAATTTCTAACAGTTTCCCAGAAGTTGTTGAAGATTATGAGATATTTTGGTTGAGAGTACGTGTGCTCTATATGTAAATGGTGTTTATGATATAAGATATTCATATAAATATGCGTATACATATGCATGTAAACAAATTCGTATTGAATTTTTGTATTTAAAAGTATTCAATTTTTCTTAATTTATTGATACTTGTCGTCTTTCTGAAATTTATATATCTAAAGGCTGTTGGCACCTCAATCAGTAAATTATATTGATTAATGTATTTTTTTAGAAAAACACTAATAAAAAATCAAATTTATTCATTGCTGGGTGTGAATATAATTATTCTGCATACTCACATCATATTTTGCAGATACATCATAAAGAAAATTTTTGCTATTTATTATATTTATAATATAATAAATAAAATAATATAAATTAAAAATATAGTAAATACAAACAAGTAAATATTACTACAGTATATATACATTTATATTTTTAAAATATATGATAAAAGGGCACAGATGCCGCATAATACAAGATATCATATACTGATTTTTTTGGCGATGAAGAAATGTTGCCAAGATGACGTATTGTGATGTGCGAGATGACGTAAACGCTAATGTTGACAAAATAAAATTTTCTGCATAAATTTTATAGGTCTCCATATCTATGATGTAATAAAAACCATGTTGCCAGATACATGAGAAAATCAGCCAAAAATTCGCCAAACTCAGAATTTGGCATCCTAGATTATACGGCATCTGTGCCGATAAAAATTTCATTGAAAATTAGGCTAAAAAAAGAACTAAATATATGATTTGAAAAAAAAAAAGATTTTTTAAATAGAAAACATATTTAATTAAATATTAATCTGTAGTTTTGAAAAAAGTGCATTTTATATAAGGTTAAGTTTTATATTTATCAATATGTTCCAGCATCATAACCTGATTATTCCTGTGCATTGTAATTCTTTAATATTTTTCCTTTCGTTTGTTGATAATATAAAATGTATTTATTTATTTTATTACATTACATATATTCAGACTTGTATGCTTGATTCTTGAGATCCGCTTGTAAGTCTTCGTCGATAATAGGACAAATAGCACAATGACAGATGTACAACCACAGAAGAATAACGAAGAAAACACCCAGGGCCACGGTGGGAATCGAACCCACACTCCTACGCTCTCAAGCGATTAGCGGTGATGCTTTAGACCACTCAGCCACAGAGCGCCCAATATAAAATGTATGTTTTCTCTTGTCAAATTTTTAATAGACTCTAGTCAAGTGTTTCCTCCCGAAGTTCCTCCTATTTTTTATTGTCATCAGAAAACCAGGGAAATTGTTTATACAGTACTCCATTCTAATTTTCTCTAAATGTTTTAAGATTACTCTTAATTGCTTGTCCACAATAATTTCATTCAAAAACGACACTAGCTGGTCAAAACTTTTAATCTATAAACAGTATTTTAATATGTATCCATCGAATTGCAAAAATGCTCACAGAAATTACGTTGTGTTAAAAAGAATGCAAACCACAGCACTCTAATTAGCTTTTTCTTTTTTTCTAAAATAGAATATTGATACATGAAATTATTTAATCAAAAATTTTAATTTGTATGCAGTACTACTGAATTTTTTCAGTTATCATAATAGGCTCATTAATGTATTTGAATTACTAATGTGTTAAGTTAACTTAAACAACACAATTTCGTCCAGTAGACGTCAATATGACATTATCAGCAGAAAGCAGTCAATATGACATTACTCTAATCCAGAAGACGTCTCTTTTTGGTCTAGTTTAGATCCTTGGCACGTCAAATATCCACCCATTTTACGTCCACTATACGTTGCCAGTGGATGGTTCATGGATGAAATTTGGATGTATTCATACGCACTGCTCTATACTAGGTAGTTTTATGGATGTATTCTAGATGTGCGAAGATTTTGAAATAATCCCTCATCTATCTTAGTGCCTCATATATTTTGGTCCACTAGACAATAAGAAAATTATTTTTAATTAGCTTGTTACTTATGAAATTGCTTCAGCATTGTTTTTCATTTTCAATCAAATATCCTAGATTTTTGACAGATTTACTAAAATTTAGTTTCTTATTGTTTAAAATAAAACTATTCTTTTTTCTTTGGAAAAGTTAAAACTACTTCTAAGAAGTTACCAGTGAATGCATAAATATATGAATTACTATTATAACTAGAGAGTAACAATAAAATAGTAATAGATATTTTTATTTGTAGAGTGTAAATATTTTTTATTTTAATATCAGGCAAATTATTGTTCATAGTTTTTTTTTTAATTAATTTTGTAGTAAGAGAAATTTATAAGAATTATTTATTTCTCAGCCTAATATTTTAACTAATTAGATATAATTTCAACAAAGTATTTTTTTGTAAAAGATAAAAGAGAAAAACCTTTATTTAACTAAAATTTTCCACTCAATTGAATGTTCCGAATTATTATGACAAAAAATTCTGAAAATTATATTGTTTCATTGTTTATTATTTCATTATTGTTTCATTATTTCATTGTTTAAAAGCTGAATTATTTTTCTTTGTAAAAGTTAAAATTTGTTTAAGAAAACATTCCAGCAAGAGAGTGTAAATCTTAATTCAAGAAAAATATAACAAACTAATAGAATTTATTTTTAATGCACACAATTTTTATTCTAATTATTTACATTATACAGAAATATTAATTAACTGAAATGTTTGATTCTTTCATTGATAAATCTTGCTTTTGCATGATGTAAGCAGTTCATTATCGCAGTTTCCATTTCGCCATAGGTTGTCTTTGAATACTGTGGAGTTCGCCACACAGCATCTGAAAATAAAACACATTTAAAATAATTAACAATAACGATTAACATTTTCAGATCAATAACCTCAGACAAAATAATAGTAAAATCCAGAAGACAATTTTCATCAATATTTAATTTATTTCTTATCAATCTGATTAATACATAAAACTGGTTGGATGTAAATCTTATTAATAAAAAACAGTGTAAATTAATCAGAAAAATATCAAAAATATCCTTCACTAATTTAAGACATTAAGAAACTTTATAATAACATTGTTAGAAATATTTGTATTTTAATTCAGTAAGTGTTTTAAATACCTATTTAGCAATTCAATTTCTGAGAAATATCAGCTTTGTAAATATGGTAACCTTAATGTTTGATTAAATAATTAAAATTAAAAAGTTTAAAATATATGTTACAAAAACCTTCAAATTATCAGATAGAATTGAACATTACTTTTATAATGAAAACAGTGTTTAAGTAATCAAACAGAGAATTGAATTTATGTATTAGCACCTACATAAATATATTTCATTAAAAAATTTTATTATGAGAAGTGTATTTTTTCATCATTTCTACAAAAGAAAACTTTCAATGAGATGCTAATTCAAGCATTGTACTTTCCAAAAACTAACTGCTTCATATTCAGTCCATTAAAGGATTTCTTATCCCTAGCACCAAAATAACTGAACTCAGGTGCAAGTTCATTGGACATGAATTTTTTAATGATGCTTATGGTGCAATTCCCGGAAGAAATTCCCCAGACAAACTTAAAAAGTGGCACTGAAACAAAACAAATAAAAATATAAATATTTATAATTAAAAACATTTTATAATTTAAATTTGAAATTACTGTATCAATTTTGGCAACATCCATACATTATATAGTCATAATAATAATTATTATTTACAGCATAAAATTCACATGAGATTTAGAAAAATGAATCTAATATATTCCTACATTTAATAAAGTATTTATATATATAAACAATGCAAAATCCAATCAACTATAGTAAAGTACGACACAATTTCGTCTAGTAGATCAGGTGAATCTCCAGTAGACGCCTCATTTGGGTCCATGTCATAATACCAAATGTTTATCTTTTTAATTACATAGATGCTAAACCTATATAATTTCTGGGAAAAATATACTATTTAATCTTTTACCCTTTGGAATTGATTAAATAACTGAAATTACAAAATGTTTAAAATTTGTAATGAATCTTGAAATTAGCAAAACAAGAGTTAGAGGTAAAATTTAACATAGCCATTAAAATAACAGAACTTAAATAATCAAATATAGAACTGAATTTAAATATAAGTGCTCAATATAAACAGAAATGTTATTTACTAAGGAAAATATTAAATGTTTTGATTAAACATTATCATTTTTACAACTCTTAATAAAATTTAATACATGAAATGTTTATTTACAATTTGCACTCAGTAGAAACAAATTGCCATGTTTTTAATCCTTTAAAGGATTTATTTTCTCTTGCTCTGCATTAGTTCCAAATAAGCATAAATGATATAAAAAAATTACAGAAATTTTTTTAATTTGCTTATTTTAAATTTAATCTCATTCTCAGGTATATAAATTTGTTATTCTCATTTAACTGAAAAGGAAAACAATATTTAGAATTTATAAATGAGGCACATTTTATCTCTTAAAATACAATTCAACTTTATCAACCAAAGTAATTAAAGCATAACACAATAAAATATTATAAGTATAAAAAGCTTACTATTTATAAAATAATTTTTTCAATTCATTTGAAACTAGGTTCAGCCCATCATAAGCAATTTTTCATGCATAGCAGAGCAGAATATGAAACACTATAGAAAAAATGAATTTCCAATCAACATTAAATAAATGATATTTACTGTGATCAAATGTGTACATCTTTTTTAATCATATTCAAATTAGATTAATAAAGAAGACAGATATTTAATGGAACTAAAAATCAGGTTATTGTGTGAAACGTAGATGCCATTCAGTTTATTTTTGCCAGTAAAGTCTTTAAAGTCTGTAGAAAAGTGAATTACTGCAAAATAACTTTAAAGAAATACAATTAAAAACAGAAGATTGATATTTCTGTTTAAATCTAAATCAGAGAATCATTTATTAAATCAAATTAATCAACAGAATTTGAATGGAAATACACATATATTATTCATTCCAGAAACTTTATTCGTTGTTCTGTTTATGTAATCATTTTGTTTTTAATTTCACTGAGAGCATGCTTCTTAACTTCCTTTCTGGGTATACACATACAAGCAAATGGTTTGAATTTCAGAAGTTTCAGTTAGTTACTAATTTCATTTTTTAAAATAAACTAAATTTTTCTCATACAAAAAGGTTTTAACTATATTGATTTAAAAATAACTTTAGTGGAAATGAAATCAATGTATTAAGAGTTTCATTTGCTATTATAATTTGATTTTTTTTTCCTGAAAATGAGCATTCTTATATTAATTTACTTAGATTTATAAAGTGTAATTAAAAAATAATTTATTTTGAAGATATTGTGATCAGATGGTTTTTGTAAGAGCATTAAACAAAGTAATACAAAATAAGAATGTAAAAAATATCCAGCATAACAAGCATTATGGAAGTAGGAAATTTTGCTACCAAATTAAGTGTACAGAAAATCTTATAGAAAATCACATTCTAAATGCTAAATCACTGAAGATGTAAACAATTTATACTAAATAATTTTACTTAATCTTAAGCATCATTTTTCATTAAAATAAAAAAAATGCTTACTTCAAATTCTAAAACCTTTAGCAGACAACAAATTTAAATCTTCCAGAGGATTCTCCAGGAAAGTAAGGATTCCAAATTCTGGTATAGGAAATAAACATATCTTCCATTTAACTACAAAATACAAAAATTAATTTTCAAGTATGCATTTTAATAGCTCTTCATTTGAAATATTAGTCCAGCATACATTGAAATAATTGGATGATATAATTTTTTCTAGCTAAGTAGCAAAATCTTGAATTATTGATTGAAAATTTGATATTCAATAAAAAAACTCAGATTTTTAATTCAACAATAAAAAGTATTTTAATTAAACATTAAATCTTTGAATCAAATCCTAACATTAATTAATATTTATCTTAGGTAAAAGTTACCAGACCCGTACGTGATTGGCGCGATTTTAACTTTTGGCACCAAGCGCTCTACAGCTCTGTCGCCAACGTAAATTACGTCACTACGCACGATAGATGTCAACCAATAACGATCGCGTTCGAAGTACAGATTTGAAATCGCGCGTTTTTTAGAATTCCAAATATTAAAATGTTGAATATTTCATTATAATTAAATACTGTAGAAGTTTTAAAATTATAATAAATAGGTACAAAATTTTTAAAAGTTGATTTTAAATATACCGAGCAATGGCACTAAACCTTAAAAAACATCAGTGTAGCGCTACCTACTACAGTGCCAACCGGGCAATAAAGCCCCTATTACATTAGAGTTTCCCAGATTTCAGTTTGAGCAACTCCCGTAGACTTAACATTACGTGACGTCACAGCTAAAAATTTGAGCAATTCGTTCTATCCGCCCAATAATATTACAGATTTTTTTCACAGCTGCGCAGTTGAAATTTGTAAATCATTTTGTTTTCGCCAAGTTTCATGCCAAATGAAAGTTATTGGCGTTATAAGTTGCCGAGAATGAGCAACTTTTTTGTGCATGCAGCAGCAACTCTAGCAATTCATATCGCCAATGATTTTAAACACGGATTATGTTTTGTCTTTTTTTCGACAAGTGGAAGTAATAACATGGAAATAAGTGATTGGTTTTAATTGTTGTATTCCATTTCAATCTAGCAGAATTGCTGGTATTAAAAACAAACAAAAAGGAAATGCTCTTCAGTTAGAAATAATCAATTTAATAAACTCATTTGATGACGATTAAAAAATTTTTTTGTCTTTTTTGTATACTTTTTTAATATTATAGATGAAACACATAATAAATTTAATAGATAGCTAAAAACTAAGATAATTAAAATTGTTTTTAATTTCTTCAGTAAAGTAGATGAGAAGTGTTCCAATTTCAATATTTATTAAATTTACTGAGTTTTCAAACATTAATTTCATTTAAAGTTTTGTTAGTTATTCAATACATGAGACTATTTTGTCATTTTACAATGTTTACAGTTTGTGTTGAACTTACATTTGCATATTTAAACTGAAACTCCAGTCGAAATAAATATGCCATATAAAAATATTTAGTGTTAATTTTACTTTTATTTTTTCATTACATTAATTTCCTGTTTTTCTTTTAAGTAAGTCAATGCATTATAATTAAATGTTGAAGGCACAAGCATTTTGGTTTATTATTTACAAATACATATTTATAAGATTTCATTATTATTCTTCATATAATTAAATTCTTTTATACATTTTTCCCTGGAACACACTTAAATAATGTTCATTTACTCATCCAAAATATATTGCTATCTTACAACTAACTCCATTTACTTTTGACAGTATGTAAATTAGACTTAAAAATAAATTCCTATAATGATGAAAATAATGGAGTTTACAAATAAAATAGTGAAATGATTTTAATATAAGCAAAAATTTCTATTTAAATAAACATTAAAATATTATTCCTGTATATATTGTTATTAATTTATACAAATCAATATAAAATTTTAATAGTTTCAAGCCTTTTTCAATTGTTTTAATGATTAAGCATTTTTAACATATAGATTATAGTATAAAACTTGTTAAAAATCATATTTAAAAAGGGCTGTATATATATATTTTCTTTTAGAATAAAGTTCAAACATCCCCATACATTATCCCGTTCATTAAACAATGCAGAGCCAAATCTGATTTTATCGGGAGCGTAACTTTATTTTGTCACTAATATAAGGGAAAACCTATAAAATTCCAAGTTGAAGATTAGAAAGATGGACATGCTAAGACTAAAAACGAAACCTTTCTTTTCTTGTTGAGAGAGTGGATGGGATCGAACCTATGACTCTATGTTCTGAAAAAAATGCTCTCACCACCCAATTATGATGGTAAACCCTTTCGAAGATACTTTGATATCACGTTGATAATAGCCACATAGATGGCTCGCATCGCTATTTATAATACACGTGATTCATAAACTTCTTTGATTTACGCTAAATATAACTTGCAATGACTATATTCCTATTTCACTGTTAAATAAATTATGTCAGGATAATAAATTAATCAATTATCATAATAACTTAAATACGTTCATAATTTAATTAATTCATAATTAAGTATCTTATGAGAAAAGCATTTTATTTGCACTTGTTAAAAAGGATTTTTTTCAATTGTAATATTCTCAATTTTAAATGGTGAGATTTTTTCAGTGATCTCCATCCGAAAAATTACAAAAACTATTTCATTCTTCCCGTATTTTATAGGAACATTATTTCCATGTTGCTTCCATGAGTGTTTTTGTCAATTATTAAAGAGCAAAATTTTTGAACTATTATACCTTAATAAACCATTTTTTGATTATTTTTTCGTGTATTAAAATTCGATAAATGTATCGAATTTCATTCATTAATCGTATTATATTGGGGCTGTATTACTACCGTTTTGTATGTGTGTCTCGATTTTTCATTGAACTTATTTAACATGATATATATAAAAGAATTATATAAAGTAAATGTTTAAGTTTCTTGTCTTGAAAGACACACCAATATAATATATACCAATGTATTTGTTTCTTAACAAAAATATTAAAAATAGTTTTATTGCTCCGAAATAATCCATCTAATTAATGTTTTATTCTATTAAAAATTTAAAATACAATAATTTTTTTCAGCTTATTTACAATGATATATAAATATTTTTCATTCGGAATAATTATTCAAATTAATAAGTCAAAATCATTTTTATTATAAATTTAAGTTAAAATATGAAATACTATAAATATACTATTTTAAATATAATAAGTAAAATTACTTTTTTTAATATCACTTAGTTTCAAACTTAGGAAACTCTTATTGTTTAACTCAGAACCTTTTTGAAGAATTTTGGAAAATAATTTATATTAGCTATTTTCATGATTAGAAAATGCATCTACCGCGGAGCGGGAATAAGATATTTCCCACTTTCAAACAAGGTGGGTGTCATTTTCTCCCCCGAATATTGAAGATTTTATGGTGACTGATTACTCTTCTTTTGAGGACCAATTCCCGTGCAAAGTGTGCCCCTTAATTTTTAGGGAAAAGTGGTTTGATTTACCAGAAATATTAAGCTTATCCGATAAACAATTTTTGTTTCCATACATAAGATTTGGAAAAGTAAATAAAATTTTCAATGAAATCTTTGCTAAGAGATTTAATTTTTAACAACTAAATCTAATGAAAATATTTATAGACATTTTTTAGTTCATCAATTCCATATAAAATATTTGCTTCAGTAAAAAATTTTATAGTTCATTGTATAATTTTTTTATTTTATTTGATTGTAAGCTCATTTTGAGTTTGGCTTCGGAATAAATTTGAAATAATCAAATGCTGAAATTGGACATACATTTATTTATTCAAGAAAAATTTTCTGAAATCAATTCAGTCTTAATTTTAATCCTGAATTCTTAAAAGTTGTCAGTATAATAAATAATCCGATCTTTCACCGCACCGATAATAGCCAACATACAATTTTTTTAAAAAAATTCAATAGAATTATAGTTTTTACGAGCTATATCATACAAATGCACAAAACATACTTTATACACATACATATATATATGTGTGTGTGTGTTTATGTTCTATAGTATTTTTTAATATTAAATGTAAGTTGTATAAATATTAAATAAGAGAAATCTTATAAAAATAAAATATAGTTTCTCAGGGTTAAAGAAATACAAATAAGCTATAAATTATTCATAAAAATGTGTGTGAAGTGGTTTCCGAACTACTATAACATCATTGTCCAAGATAAGAATCAAACTCATGAACATTTGAAACAAAGACTAGAGCGCCGGTAGTGTTTGGCTATGAAATCTTGTGTGAACTACATTTAATAACACAATAAATGACATTAAAATTTATAATTAATTATTGACAGTTTAAATGTTCATACTTTTTGTGAATGTGTGTGAATCATCACTTCAATACTTCAGTAATATTGGATGGATAGCTTAAAAATTATTAACTCTTTTTATAATTAAAATCCTTAAGCGATTATATTAATAAAATTTTGGTAATGTGTATCTTTTATTTATAAGATTTCAGTTCTTCTAATTAAGAATAGGATAATTTTTGTGTAAAATCCTGGATTTCCTCCTGGAATATTAATTTATGAATTAATAATATGAATATTAATCATAATAAATAAAAAGCTTAACTAAAAATAAAAGCTTAACATAAAGCTTAACTAGCATATAATATACAGGAAAATCTCATAAGATTACAATGCAAATAAAATAACAAAATAATGAAGTACCTACTTTAAAATAATCTGAATTATATAGATAATTTTAAATAAATTAAACTTTTAAATCGTGTTATACTTTTAAATACAACTTTTTTACTTAGGTTATACTTTTTTTCACTTATGTATATAATTTTAATAAAATCAGAAATTTCAGCTAAGGAATGTGAACTTATTTTTAGTGTTTACTAAGACTATTTCTTAAGATTTTGAAGTATTTCTTAATTAAAGTTAGAAATTTTTTATTCTGAATTATTTACTCATGGTTTTACATAATGACAGCGCGTTCAAATGTTCATGGGTTCGAATCCCACCTCGGGCTTGTTTGTAAGTAGTGATTAGGAATCCACTTTAAACTTTTGGTCTCAGGCTAATAAACCTTCGTGAAACGCGACTGTCGGGCGACAGACATTTACACAATGGTGCATTTTTTTGGTCAATAATTTTATAACATTCAAAAACATTTCTAATTTTTAATGATTTTACAATGCAGAATAATGATTATGCCTGATTTCTTTCAAATTAAAATATGTTTTTATACATAAAATAAAATGATTACTATAAAATAATTCTCAATAAACATTTAATGAGCACTTAAACATTAAAAAGAAATAATCTTTTAATGTTCGAAAAAGAATTTTTCAACATAAAATGCCAATATAAAAGCAAGATATTAGAAAATGAATTTATAACTTTTCTGATGACATCAACACATATAAATCATTTTTAAGCAATGAAATTGGCATGAAGATTTTTAAGTTATTTGATTAGTTTTGGAATTTTTTTTCAGACTCCTTTTTTTCGGGTTTCTTCCTTTACATGTTAAGAAAGGAATCTAAGTCTATTAATTTAATCAGCAAATGAAATGAAACCAATAGAATTTTTTATGAAACTTTATGTAATTTTTTCCCCTTTAAAATGAAGGTTTACATTGTTTTGACTCACGATCATCCAGATTTAGATTGTTGAAGCTATACTAATAGAATGTAATTATATATTTAAGTAACTATCTGTATCCTTATATTGTAATTTTTTCTTTGGTTGTATTGAATATAGACTGCATGGTTGTTTAAGAAGCTGATAATTTAGACACGTTTCTTAAGCATTCTAATCCTGAAATACTGCCCATTAACCTGACAAAATGGACGATAATAGAATTCCAGTCCCCTATTTTTATGTCGTCTAATAGAAATTGCTGTGAGTAAACTATGATATAACTTAATATTTGTAATAAAAGTGTAATTATAAATGTAATTTATTAAGGAATTGGATATACGAAATACTTTGCACACATTCATTTTATTCGAAACAAAATTTTTTGTAGGTTATAGGTGCTTTTTATTTATTATTAAAAAAATGCATTTATATAATAAATAATCACATCCAGAGAGAGAGAGGTCCTAATGATGAATTTATCAGTCGAAACAATATTAACTGGATATAATTTAAATAGATTATGTTTATTTGCTTAATCAATATCACAATTTTTCATAGTCATGTAACTTGACTGGGATAATCTGTAAAAAAAAATTAGCTAACTGCATTTACTAAGTTAAATTTATATCTGAAATACATGAAATTTATTATCAGTATAATATTTGGGGATATACGGGTATTCGTGTTGCCTCCGCCAAATGACACATTTCCTCACCTTCTTCGCCAAATCTAAGCGATTACAGTCACAGCATGGTAACCCAGATACGATGAGCTGTAGGCGGAGCTATCGTTCCCCGGGGAAAATGTGATTGGGTGAAATATAAGGTGGAGAAATAAACATCATTATGACATGTGAGTGAACGTAGTATATTTAGCAGCGTTTTTGAATTTTATATTTGTAAATAACATAACACAATAAGTAACTATAAATATGATACAACAAAAACATAGACAACAATCTATCATACTTTACATCCAAGCGTACATGATGTAAAGAACTTAAATAAATACTTTTCTTGTTGGTGTAACTCATTTTTTTAAAACAATGATTTTATTAATGCATTTGGTACCAGTGGTTATGACATTTCAATATTAATACTTGGACCTTTAAAAGAAAAAAGTTAAATATAACATAACCAATAGTATTACTTATCTTCTATAAATAAAATTATTTCATCAAAACTCATCATGTGCTTTTAAAAGTAATGAAAAGAGAAATTAGATAATTTAAATTGAAGCTTGCATGGTAGTTTAAGTATTTATTGATGATTTTCCCTATTTTTTCAGCAATTAAATTGTTTTTGCCATATTATGTCTGATAATCATAAATTGCATGAATAAAAATTAGCATATTTTTACTTTATATCTTTTATCTGAAAGTATATAACATATTACATAAGTATTATTAAATACTATAATTTACATATGTATTCTCCTACTTACCAAAATTAAATATATGTAATAAAGGAATAAATATTTTTTAATTAAACCTGTGAATTAAATATATTCATTGTGTATATTTGTATGTTGAAGTTACTAATCACAAATTTTTTGCAATGGCATATTCAGCATTTCTCATTATTCAAACTCCAAATCATTCAAATATAAGATATTAACTCTTGTTAATGCAATAAAACCCCTTATTTTGTAACATTTGCTGAGCTTATAATTTAATCTCCAAGTTTTTTGCCCAGATCACATAAATCTCGACATATAAGTATATATTTATTTAACTGATTTTTAAGTATTTTATTTATACAGTTTGTTTTGCAAGTTCATAAGATTATATAAGTAGTTACAAATATGCAAAAGAAACTAAAGGGTTGTAACAACTAAAAATCAATTTATAAAAAACTATTATCAATAATTATGGATATTTGTCTTCAACTCTTATTACTAACATCCGTGCAATTTGTAGGTTTATTCTTGTGCATAAGGAATTAATTTTGACAAGAGATTTTCCCACGCTTTCTTGAAAAATTTTGATCTGAAAACTCAGCAAACTGAGTCACTGGAACTCGGTCATCCAAAGTGGCAACCAGCCTCCCTTGAGAAATTTTGAGTACAAATACCACAGGAAGTTAAACTGCTTTTCCCACATCTGGTAATAATTTAAAATCGATCAACAAACTAGGGGAGATAACACTTTTCCATGAACCAGAATATCTCCTGTCAATAAAGTAAACAATTATAAAATGATCTATCGAGACACAGATGCTGTTAGCGTTTTACCCAGTTCATGGGAATTTGAAGTATATCTATTTTGGTGCTCTCCCACAATAAATAGTAATATAATATAAACTCATAAAGAGATTATAATGCAAATAATAAAAGCACTTTCTTTATAATAATTCAAGTTGTAGATAGTTTTGAAGATTTAGGTTAAGTTTTAAATTTGAAACAACAAAAATCGAATAAAAAATAATCAGAACTCTAGAATTGGATTCAGAAATGTAACAGGAGAATAATAAGACTGGCTATAATTTATAAATAATTTAAAATAATTGTTAATTTTACATATTAATATAATTATTTTCAAAAATGTATATTTTACAGCAGTGAATGATGTTAATACATAATATATATAGATTAAATGTATTTATAAATAACAGTGAGTTAGGATAAATTAATTAGTTATGCATACATTTCATTTGCCATTAATGATGAATTTGATTAATTACTTCATCAGTGTTGATCACTTCAATTTTTTCAAATTCGCCGCTTAAAAATGCTAAGTCACTCCAATTATTTTGTCCCATGGTTGATCGTATATGTCAGAATTAATTTTAATTTACTGAACGAACGTTCACAGCTAACAATTGACGTTGAAATAGTAAAAATTGTCTATATACTCATAATTTTAATAACATCTTCACCATACTAGATTATGCAAGTTAAAAGCTTCAATGGAGTTTGAGATTTAATTTCTTTGGAGCATTGAATTATATACTTATATATTTCTTATAATAAAATCATAAATATTCTCAGCCAAAACATGTAAATTTGTAATATTTTTTATTTTTCAAAAACTGATATACTCAGTATTTAAGTTTTCTATTGACTAAAATTCTTATTGGGAATTAGACTTTTAATTGTTGTTCCCGATCTAACTAGACATTGTAAAAAAGATCGTTTAAGGACAAACAAATCAATGCAGGTATTCATACTAGACAAGAGTTTTAACATTCTTATCTCATGATTATACGAAATTTTCTCAGTCGTTTACTTTACCAATGATGAATGTCTACTTATTTTTAATTTTTAATAGGACATTCTTACGATTTTAAAATATTTTTTTTATTCAAAAGAGCTTGTTTTTTTTCATATTGTTTTACGCAATGGCATATTTTCTTTTTGATTCAATAATTTATACATTAAGATCTTTTTAATTTTTTACAGTGCAGAATTGGCATAAATCGAACATTATTTTTTACAATAATTATGCTCGATTTCATTATATTCCTTCAAAATGATTTCTCTTAAGCTAAAACAGGTTTTTGTTATAAATTGTAATAATTAAAAATAGGTTTTAAATAAGTAAATGTAAAGAACACGAGCAAAACAGAAAGCAAAATTCGATTTTTTTTTTTGTTTCAAAAATCAAGATTTTTAAAAGTCAAAATTTTCGAACCAAGTTCATCGTTTTTAACAAAACCATATTACTTAAGAATATTTAATCCTTGTGATTTCTAGGTTTTTAATTAATTTTACATTAAATCCAATTTTAATTAAAAAATTGAATAGCTTGCTCGTAGAATTATCATTTTAAATACATATATAATTTTATAAATGATCGACAAAAAATGGAAAATCTTAGTTTTAAAATATATGTTTTTAGGTAAATAAAATAATATAGGTTACATGAATTTTTGTTGAACGTTAAAAAATAACTTTGTAAAATTAACTTAATTCGATCAAACTTGATTTTAAAACGAATCATAAAACTTTAAATAAAATTTTAACATTCACAACTGTAATTAATATATTTAAATTTTTCTTCATAGAAAAATCATAGAAGTCAGTAGCTTACTATTTCCCCTAAAAGCTATTGTTAGGCAATTAAGTTAGTTTATTATTTTTTTCTAATTATTAAAAATATACAATTTTGTCAAAATTCTTCAGTTTGTAAGTATAAAAGCATTCAAACCACTTCTTTTAATGATTTTGAAAACTATTTGATGATTTTAGAAATTTAATGTTGATGTTGCAAGGATTAAAGCTAATTATGAATTAAACAACGAATTAACTAGTTACTACAGATATTTAAAAGTTTTTCTGATTTTTTGTTTAAAAGATATGATGCATTTAACTACTTTAGAGCAATGATTAAAATCATTTGATCCAATCTAATATTTTTTATTTTTTTATATCAGAAGAAAATTATATACGTAGAAAAATATTTTATTTAGAAAAAAAATATATATATATATATATATATATATATATATATATATATATATATATATATATATATATATATATATATATATATATATATATATATATATATATATATATATATATATATTTACTTTAGAATTTAAATACAAAAACTGCTTAGTAATAAATTTCCAGATAATATTTTCTAAATAAAGAAAATTCATATTTAGTGTTGCAAAAAATTATAACAGGGACTTGTAGAAATTTTCTAGCCGGACATTCACAAAGCAAACCACTAGCACATGTTGGTTTCTTCAGCTGACAGCGATTGATGGACTTCCCCGCTGTAAAGCCCGCCACACACGATACGATTTTTCCATAGGATTTGTTGGACGTGAACAAGTTGTACCGTCTGTGGTGAAGTTGGACAGGTTCACGAAAATTCAAACAAGTTCTGATTTTTCTTCCAACATGGGGGTTACAGGAAGTAAATAATTGCTTCCTGTTGTCGCGTGTCTTCTCCCACAGGGCTACAAATTGCTTCTTGGCGACACTTGGGAAAATTTTTGAAACTTCTCATTTACTGAAACTTAGATTTCTGTTATACAACACCTCACAATCATTAGATTCCCTTTTTAAAAATGTCCAAGAAGCATATATTGCAAGAATTCATTGAAGTATATAGAGATAAGCCTTGTTTGTGGCAAGTAATGAGTAATGATTATACGAATAAAATAAAAAAAAGTTAGAGCGTACGAAAAATTATTGAAAATATATAAAAAAATAGATGAAAATGCTTCAATTAATGCTTCAATTATTGTGTATTTATAATTTTTATGGAGATACACATATAAATTTAAGGGATCTCGCGTCTTCAAGCACAAATAACTTTTTACACATGCTATTAAGATGCCATTTTTACCCTTTAAATATATCGACCATTTTATAATTTCCCAGAATTTGATTAGATATATTTATGTGTATTTATATAGTATTCATAATACATATATACAGTTGCAAAATATATTTAATGTGTTAAGTACTAATTTCTTGATATATAATAATAAAACTAACAAATTAATTAGCACTTTTATTAGTATCCATATCTTATATTTTCTAAACATAAATTTTTAAAAGTTAAGTACTTTATTTCAGGATTAAATCAAAGCGTCTTGCCATGGTAGTTTGCCTTCATTGGAAGCAAAATAATTGGCAAACTTTTTTCGAATGAGTTTTGCTTCATCGGAATAATTTCTTTGTTGCCCTATTTCTAATCCAGTTAAATAATCATTTGACCTTAAACCTAATTGTTGAATACAATTTTTCATTCATCCTCATGTAATTCAAGAAATCTTTATCTTCCGATTGTATTTCTGTAATTAAATTTAGATGTGAAAGAGATTCACGCTGGAGCAGCGAAATTTTTGCCCATTTCTTTTTCTTATTGTTTGTTTGCTTTTCACCATCATCACAGTCCAAAGCAACAGCCAATAATACTTCTGTGCTTAATTTGCTCATGTTATATGATAATATTTAATGGCAGAAATTACAAGCAGACAAATGAGTACAACAATAAATACGTCAAGTCAGAAAAAGTGACTGAACAACAAATTATTGAAATTTTTGGCGATTTTTGATTTCCATTTACATGGCACACATTTTAAGCCAAAAGCAATAAATGTTGAAAAATGGCACCCTTAAAAATAACTTCTCACATCAGATGTGCCTCCCTTCTGTGGTCAGCAGAGTTTGAGGGGACTGTGTGCTTAATTACTTCCTACCCCTTCCAACAAATCCTATGGAAAAATCGTATCGTGTGTGGCGGGCTTAAGTCATTAGAATGAAATTATTTTGAGATGGTCTAGTGTAAAGCCGGAAATACGTCCCATCAATAATTAGAGGCTTTTGTATTCTTCACAAGAGCTAATAGGGGTATTATACAGGGTGTTAAGCCCGCCACACACGATACAATTTTTCCATACGATTTGTTGGACGTGAACAAGTTGTACCGTCTGTGGTGAAGTTGGACAGGTTCACGAAAATTCAAACAAGTTCTGATTTTTCTTCCAACATGGGGGTTACAGGGAGTAAATAATTGCTTCCTGTTGTCGCGTGTCTTCTCCCACAGGGCTACAAATTGTTTCTTGGCGACACTTGGGAAAATTTTTGAAACTTCTCATTTACTGAAACTTAGATTTCTGTTATACAACACCTCACAAACATTAGATTCACTTTTTAAAAATGTCCATGAAGCATATATTGCAAGAATTCATTGAAGTATATAGAGATGAGCCTTGTTTGTGGCAAGTAATGAGTAATGATTATACGAATAAAATAAAAAAAAGTTAGAGCGTACGAAAAATTATTGAAAATATATAAAAAAAATAGATGAAAATGCTTCAATTAATGCTTCAATTATTGTGTATTTATAATTTTTATGGAGATACACATATAAATTTAAGGGATCTCGCGTCTTCAAGCACAAATAACTTTTTACACATGCTATTAAGATGCCATTTTTACCCTTTAAATATATCGACCATTTTATAATTTCCCAGAATTTGATTAGATATATTTATGTGTATTTATATAGTATTCATAATACATATATACAGTTGCAAAATATATTTAATGTGTTAAGTACTAATTTCTTGATATATAATAATAAAACTAACAATTAATTAGCACTTTTATTAGTATCCATATCTTATATTTTCTAAACATAAACTTTTAAAAGTTAAGTACTTTATTTAGGATTAAATCAAAGCGTCTTGCCATGGTAGTTTGCCTTCATTGGAAGCAAAATAATTGGCAAACTTTTTTCGAATGAGTTTTGCTTCATCGGAATAATTTCTTTGTTGCCCTATTTCTAATCCAGTTAAATAATCATTTGACCTTAAACCTAATTGTTGAATACAATTTTTCATTCATCCTCATGTAATTCAAGAAATCTTTATCTTCCGATTGTATTTCTGTAATTAAATTTAGATGTGAAAGAGATTCACGCTGGAGCAGCGAATTTTTTGCCCATTTCTTTTTCTTATTGTTTGTTTGCTTTTCACCATCATCACAGTCCAAAGCAACAGCCAATAATACTTCTGTGCTTAATTTGCTCATGTTATATGATAATATTTAATGGCAGAAATTACAAGCAGACAAATGAGTACAACAATAAATACGTCAAGTCAGAAAAAGTGACTGAACAACAAATTATTGAAATTTTTGGCGATTTTTGATTTCCATTTACATGGCACACATTTTAAGCCAAAAGCAATAAATGTTGAAAAATGGCACCCTTAAAAATAACTTCCCACCCCAGATGTGCCTCCCCTTCTGTGGTCAGCAGAGTTTGAGGGGACTGTGTGCTTAATTACTTCCTACCCCTTCCAACAAATCCTATGGAAAAATTGTATCGTGTGTGGCGGGCTTAAGTCATTAGAATGAAATTATTTTGAGATGGTCTAGTGTAAAGCCGGAAATACGTCCCATCAATAATTAGAGGCTTTTGTATTCTTCACAAGAGCTAATAGGGGTATTATACAGGGTGTTAAGCCCGCCACACACGATACAATTTTTCCATAGGATTTGTTGGACGTGAACAAGTTGTACCGTCTGTGGTGAAGTTGGACAGGTTCACGAAAATTCAAACAAGTTCTGATTTTTCTTCCAACATGGGGGTTACAGGGAGTAAATAATTGCTTCCTGTTGTCGCGTGTCTTCTCCCACAGGGCTACAAATTGTTTCTTGGCGACACTTGGGAAAATTTTTGAAACTTCTCATTTACTGAAACTTAGATTTCTGTTATACAACACCTCACAAACATTAGATTCACTTTTTAAAAATGTCCATGAAGCATATATTGCAAGAATTCATTGAAGTATATAGAGATGAGCCTTGTTTGTGGCAAGTAATGAGTAATGATTATACGAATAAAATAAAAAAAAAGTTAGAGCGTACGAAAAATTATTGAAAATATATAAAAAAAATAGATGAAAATGATTCAATTAATGCTTCAATTATTGTGTATTTATAATTTTTATGGAGATACACATATAAATTTAAGGGATCTCGCGTCTTCAAGCACAAATAACTTTTTACACATGCTATTAAGATGCCATTTTTACCCTTTAAATATATCGACCATTTTATAATTTCCCAGAATTTGATTAGATATATTTATGTGTATTTATATAGTATTCATAATACATATATACAGTTGCAAAATATATTTAATGTGTTAAGTACTAATTTCTTGATATATAATAATAAAACTAACAATTAATTAGCACTTTTATTAGTATCCATATCTTATATTTTCTAAACATAAACTTTTAAAAGTTAAGTACTTTATTTAGGATTAAATCAAAGCGTCTTGCCATGGTAGTTTGCCTTCATTGGAAGCAAAATAATTGGCAAACTTTTTTCGAATGAGTTTTGCTTCATCGGAATAATTTCTTTGTTGCCCTATTTCTAATCCAGTTAAATAATCATTTGACCTTAAACCTAATTGTTGAATACAATTTTTCATTCATCCTCATGTAATTCAAGAAATCTTTATCTTCCGATTGTATTTCTGTAATTAAATTTAGATGTGAAAGAGATTCACGCTGGAGCAGCGAATTTTTTGCCCATTTCTTTTTCTTATTGTTTGTTTGCTTTTCACCATCATCACAGTCCAAAGCAACAGCCAATAATACTTCTGTGCTTAATTTGCTCATGTTATATGATAATATTTAATGGCAGAAATTACAAGCAGACAAATGAGTACAACAATAAATACGTCAAGTCAGAAAAAGTGACTGAACAACAAATTATTGAAATTTTTGGCGATTTTTGATTTCCATTTACATGGCACACATTTTAAGCCAAAAGCAATAAATGTTGAAAAATGGCACCCTTAAAAATAACTTCTCACCCCAGATGTGCCTCCCCTTCTGTGGTCAGCAGAGTTTGAGGGGACTGTGTGCTTAATTACTTCCTACCCCTTCCAACAAATCCTATGGAAAAATTGTATCGTGTGTGGCGGGCTTTATATCTGTTTCTTATCGATTAGTAAGGATGCAAATTTTAAGGACATCTAACACAATTCTTTTATTTGTAATTTAATTTTAAGAATTTTTCATTAATGATATTTCAATTTTATGAAATTTCCCCTTTCTTTTGAGAGCTATATCTCATCATGTTATTGTTGTTAAAATACAATTAAAAGTTAACATTTTATGTTTACAAAAGAAAATATAAAATTTTAATAAAATATTGTTTGTTAAATAAAAGGATCTAATATCTTATAAAAAAAATTAATAAATTTGTTAAATAATATTTCAGAAAATTAAAATATTTAAAAAAATTTTCATTTTGATTTTTTTTAAATAGTAACTAACCACATCCAGAGAGAAGTGCTGATGACATATTTATCAGCCGAAGCAATATTAATTAGATATTATTTCCTTTATATGGAATAGAAAAGATTTATTTGATTAATCAATACTATAATTTTTTATAGACATGTAACTTGACTTCGGCTATATAACTTGACTATATAACTTTAAACTAAAATAGAAGACATTTCAGACATTATTGCATTCATTTGCTTTTCGATTCACAAAATTTTTGTTAGCGTTTTTCTCATTTGCTTACATTATTACAACCGCTCTACTAGGTAACGTCATTCACCACACCCCTTTTCATACTACCTCTTTAGGTTTGTATTAAATAAGGAACATCGCCAAAATGTACATAGTACGGTTACAGTTTACCTTGCCAACATGACTTCCCGTAAACTCTCTAATATTTGAATAGTTTTAACAAAAAAATTAATTAAATAATTAATAGTAAATAAATAATTTAAAAATATTTTCGTTATTTACACATGCAGAAAATTTGTAGTGCAAAATAATGATATAATTCTACAAATCTTAAGCAGATATACAACTTAAAAAAATCAAGATGAAACATTAAATATGATTTCTAAAAAATTTTTAATTTTCGCGATTTCCATCGTCTGTAACACAATCGTTATCGAGATTTATTTTTTTTTTGTATTCTTAATATCTTATTACCATAAATATAGTAATATTTGATTAATTTATTTACCAAAAATTTTATACAATCTGTCAATTTTATACAATTTTTACATAATTTTTCTTAAAACAGGAGATTCAATTCATTATTCAGTTGATCAAATCAATAGGTCAAACATATAGTTTTAATTCTAATCTATCAATACCAATTTTTCATGCAAAGTCTTTTGTTATTTTGTTTATTTAATTTTAATTGCTGAGCTAAAGTCGAAGATTTGTAAAGCATATTCTTTTATTTAGCAATGAAATATGAAATGTTCATCAATAAAACAAATGAAATTTATTACTCAGTATTTTATTCATGCAGCAATACTTGAATTCTTTGTAAATTAAAAAAAGTGTTTGTTACTTGCATTAGCATTATGTCCCAACAAAGTTAAATGACTTTGGTGAATCAATACCTGTATTGTTATTAAGAAAATATCATTTAATTCACATTTATCATAGAAAATCAGCACTGTTATTTGCAAAGTTTTATTTTTGAATAATTTATTAGTTTTCTGATTTATTCATAAGTTAACTCCTCAAATTATGGAGCTAATACAAAAAAGTTCATTTCGTTAAAAAAAATTAAACATAATGAAAAATATTTGTCGAAATAAAGTCAAATTTTGTTAAAGAAAAGCCAATGCACTTTTTTTTAGTTATTTTAAATTTTACGGCTCAAAGGCGGCAATTAAATCCCCTTCAGTTGTTCGAAGGAAATCTTAGGGGCGAAATTCGAACCCTGGAAAGAGGAAAGAAATTTCTGTGCCACAGAGATGTGTTCTGAGAAATGGTGCGGCATTTTTACTGCCAGAAGGAGAACCATATAACACCGGATGTTTGAAGGAAAGAAAAACCTTTGGGGGTCAGTCTTTTACTGGACACATGTTTAGACAAAAGGTGCCTTTTAATGAGGAAAATGTTTACAGTTGAAATTTCTCACGTGCATGTGAAGACAAAGATGGGACAACCGGAGCCCCCTTTACCCCGGCTGATGCGCTGCATATCCGGTGTCCAATTCATCTTCCTATTTTGCTTCTTGCCATTAAAAATTATTGTGTTAAGTTTTTAAGGAAATCAATGCGTTTAAATTATTCTTGAGAAATTATGATCTAAAAATTAATATGTTCAGCCTATATATTTTAATATTGACGGCAGTATAATATTTGAATACTGATAAATTCAAAATGTTTAAAATGCATTTTAATTTTTTCATGTTATCAGAATCAAATAGCATGCTTAATAAACTGTGATAAGTGATCAGTTAAAAATTCTATGTATTATTTGCTTAATTAATTTTTCGCGATAATTAAAATACAACATAGGCACTAATATTAATTGTAAAATATTTTATTAATATCGAAGTTTGTAGGTTATCTATCTATCATTGATTAAGAATTATGGACTTAAGGCTCTTATCCACTTTGTAATAAAAGTGTATGCCAAATTTTAGGTTGATTTTTTATTTGTTGGATATCAATGCTAATCCAATTGATCAGTGTTAAGTGTGTTAGTGTCTTTCATGATACACAGTCACAAAATACTAATATATTCAACAATCATTTATATTCAATTAAGCAATTTTTTTATTTTTTCGTAGAGAAAATAAATCAATTTCGTATTAAATTTATATTTTTTTGTTTTAACTTCATTTTGTTGGAAACACAGATTTTAAAGTAAAATTTCTTACAAAATTATCATGAGTCACATGCATTATTTAAATTATATAATAAGTATTTTAATATTAACAGAATAAGTATTTTTATATTATTTAAAATATAGAAAAAAATAATGTTTTGTATTATAATATCTAAAGAAATTGATTTGCATTATTTTTATTATTTGAATTTTTGTAATGTTATTGAGTTACGATTTTTCAAAGATTTTATATTTAGATTATGAATCAATTACATTAATTAGTAAAGTTAATTTAAATATTAAATTTGCAGAAAAACTTTACTAGTTTTTTTTATTTTTATGATGAAAATTAAATAAGTCATTATTAAATAATTTATTATACATAATAACTTACTGAAAATTACTTAATACGGAGTTTAACAATGAAAATTTTCAATTGTTACTAATGTTTAATACATTTATTTTAGTTTATTGTATTTAAGGTATGTTTGTATGTATGCAGACAAGTATAATTTATTTATATGCATCATTTTCCAGTAAAATTATGGAAAATACTGAAAAGTTTTCCAAAAAAGGATGCATTTTGATTGAACGTTAGTTTTGGTAAGAAAACAAACGATCGGAATCAAACGCAAAAGAAAGTTTAAGAAAAGCGCTCGGAGACTTATAAGAAACTCCCATAAATACGTCATTAACTCCGCTTATCTTCGTCACATAGAAAGTGAATGACATTTTGTCATTTACTGCGCCTCTGTATTTGACGTCATGTCCAATCAATATGAGGACGATAGCAAGCTTGTTATGATGCGGTAGCACAATAACAAGCTTGCTATCGTCCTCTTGGCATCATGCTTGGCAAGGAATTTGGAGTAGATTAGGAGTAGTTCTGCTTGCGGAAATATCCTATAATTTTTTAGCAGACGATCCCTTCCGATTGGCAAGTAAAGTCTAACGACGATTACAAGGACGGTCTTTTGGTTTTCGATATTTTGAACTTATGAGATCCATAGTACAAAATATGAATAAATAAATTCTGTATTTCAATAATTTGAAACAAAAATTTTAAAAAATTTCGATATATAACTATGAAAACAGCTTTTTTAAAAAAAATGATCTTCAAACAACTAACGTTAGAGAGAAAGTAAACAAACAAATCTCAAAGAACGGTTGCCAGATTAACAAGTTAAAGATTCTTAAATAAATTTTGTTTGGGTCTGATCAATAGCAAGCAATTGAAGCAAAATTTTAATAACGAAACTAAAAATTTTCGATTCCGAAACTAATATAAATGCAAATATGAGGGCGTGGCCCTAATATGAATTTTTTTATTTTACTCATAACTACTTAAAAATCGTCGAAATTTAAAATTTTTTTTTGTAATGGCAAGGTAATGATGATATGCAGTAATAAATAATACAAAATATGAAAAACGGTTTTCTTTTCGTAGAAAACTTTCTACTACCGTAATCAGTAGCAGATATCATAAAGTAAGTGGACTTATTTTTTTATTTTAAAAAATGTCTGATAGAAAAAACTTCCAAAATTTCTAAATGATCTGAAAATTTTCAAAACTTCTCTAGGTCCTACAAATTTCCAGGAATTTTTTAAATTCCCAAGTAATAAAGCCGATTTTTTCCCTCTTTTACAACGCTAGATATGGGGCACGAAAAGTCCGCATGAAGTTGTGGAACACGGATGCGATTGGGCAAAATTCAATGTTTTTTGTGCAGTTGCTTCTAGCAAGGTGTATAGACCTTTCTATTTTAGTACGCACAATATGACGAGTAGTACCTACTTGGACATTTCAGTTATAGTTGTTCCCACAAATGGAACACAACAGCAGTGATTTTATTTAAAAACAGGATGGAGCTTTGCCACACTGGCAAAAAGAAGCCCGTGACTACCTTAATCAGCAACTTCCCCAAAAATGGAATGATCGATGTGGCATGAGAGGCCTTTTCATGGCCATCCAGGTCTTTTCACCGCGTGACTTGTTCTTGTGGGAATATGTTAACGTATCACTGCTACCTACCACTTTAGCTGAGTCTCGACTGCAATTGCGACCATCGATGAGCTGAGTAATGGGTCAACTGAACGATCGCCTTGACACCTGCCCTCAAGGCATACAAGTCCATCTTGGGTTCTTTCGGTTTCTTTTCATGTATAACTCATAGTTTTAACCCAATTATGTTGTGAAATAAATGTTTCGAAAACCCGATGATTCTTTTGCAATAACCCTGTATTATGTGCATACAAAAATTTGTTTTAATAATAAAATAAATCACTGTAATTGTAATTTAATGGTGCATTATCCAATGATAAATCTTAATATCAGTAGTTTATGAAATTGTAACCAAATATTTTAATTTCACAGTCGTTCAAATTTTGTTGTCCTCTTCCTTGAGTGAGTATAAAAGGAGGAAGAAAAGCAAAATTGTTAAAAATTTGTGTACATGGGAAATATTTTATTGCCTTTGTTCTCATCCAACGTACCAAGTTTGATGCACATACTTAAATAAGTGTTCCATAGAGAGGAGTTTATATGTGACACACACGCACAGAGCGACCAATACATAGAGCATAGAGCGCGCATAAAAAAACCAGATCACGCTTTTCTCCTTTGTTTCTCATTATAAAATAAATGCCTGGAAGAGTTTTAGAGGAGTATTTTACACTAGTTGCGGATATTACTTTTATTGTAATTTGGTTGTTTATTGAGTTATAGTCAGATATTTCAATTTCATTGGCGCGCAAAGCTTTCTTTAGAGTAGTTTTCTTATAAGTATTATACACTCAAAGATACCAATACATAGCATATGACATGCATGAAATAACTAAATCTCAAACTTTTAATTTTTATAATAATTTTTTTTACACGGCGGGCACTTGGGTGACGAACCCTATGCCACAAGAAGACCAGAAACTGCTACTCATTTGCCGTTACCCAGCGGGCTCTTGTGAACCAAGTCACGGCGGCGAGTAGCGTTGACCACGCCATACCCCCACAAACCCGTTTATAGGGTGGGCCACATTCATACATCATCACAGAAGAAAGAAAGTAACATCCATGCCCGAACCGGGATCCACAGTTCAGGAGTCAGGAACGCTAACCACTCAGCCATCGGACGGCGTTTTTATAATAAAATAAAAATTTATAATAGTTTTAAGGATTCATTTCATAGTCAATGCACCCATTAGTTTTGTTGTCGTGTGACAAATACAAAAAGGGGGAAAAAGAAAAGGGTAAAAAAGACAAGTCATATGGAACCAATGGCAGGGAGCACTGTATCTTTTCCGCACAAAGGGTGTCATGGCAGCATGTTGAAGAGATCATAAAGGGGTTTGCTATTGCCTCGCTAGTTGGTCCGCGGAAGGTATTTTACTTCCCTTTTATCACCCACTGGAAAACCAGTGGAGGCGTTCTCCTATCCCCCACCTCGGGGTCGCGCTTTCTAGTGGTTACAGGCGCATTAGTTTTACAATAATTAGATTAATTTTTAAATTACAGCAAAATATTTGAATTTTATAACCACTTAAATTGCGAAGTTCCGAGTTTGTCATTAAATGTGACACATGGCATGGGTTTATATGTGACACACTCTTAGCTATATCAGCACAGAGCATGAATGACAAGAACCAGATCACGCTTTCTCCAAATGTTTGTCTTTGATAATTAAATACGTACCCTGAATATAGAGGGTTTTTTTTCATTAAATACCTGGAGTAACTTTAAGGGCGCATTTTGTTACTACATGCAACTATAAATTTTCGCGTAACTTGCGTGACGAATTGCCATGACACGAGCCAAAAAACCTGCGACTTTTACCGACTTTCTGTTCATAGAAAATGCGTTTTTTTGTTTCTTACAGTAAAGACTACGTATCAAATTTGATGATTACATTTTTCCTTTGACAGAGCTTGACATGTAACCCATATCTACCAATACAATAGCCTAGGGTGCATATAAAAATAAAATTAGCCTTCTCTCCAAAAGTTTGTTTTTAAAATAATATTCGAATTCAGTGCTACAAAAAGTAATTATCAAAGCAAAAAGCTTCTATATGTAAGATGACTCATTCAATGTTGTTAAAAATAAAATGCTGTTGAATTCTTACAATACAAAGGTATGTTGAGACAATGGTAAAATAACAATTTGGAAATTTTAAACATGGTCGAAAACAAGACATTAGTCTTATAATTTAAAGTAAATTGCTTACAAATATTGCAATTGTTAATTTATATTCTATTAACTAATGAAATTTTTAAATCGTCCATGACGATTTAAACTAACCATAATGTATGTTTTTGTTTGTCTTTTTCATTTTGATTTTTCTTCTGTTCTACTGTCAACGTATTAATGGCTTGAACCAACGGAAAACGGTTTCTCAAACCGATGCTTTGGTCTTTATACAAGAAATCTTTTTATTAACAGAATTAACATCGACACTATTCTCAGGCATTCGATGATAAACTTCGCCTTGTTTACTGCCGCTCGAAGAATGTAATTTGAAGCAGCAAATGCGTCAACAATTCAGATTTACGACGCCGTTGTAATGATTTGGCGCAGGGGAAACGTTATCTGACGTCATGGATATTTTAAACCAATGAGAATCGTATTAAAGTGGTGTAGTCATGATCAACTGGAACGAAAGAAACAACTACTTTATGGTTAATACATTTCTTGAATAGATTGCATTTATAAGAAATGTAAACATTAATTTTAATATAGCTAAGTTGTTTATTGAATAGATACATGAATTTGGTAAGGGTGCACCCCTTGTGTATTAGAAGGAATCGAAACCCCCACCGTTAATCCATTTAAAATGTATTTCTTTGTCATCTTTTGCATAAATAAAGGTTATATACAAAGTTTGACGCCTATACATTTTTTTGGATTTTACAAATGTCCCTTGGCTATCAACATTTAAGCGTAAGGCGTGCTTAAGAAACAGATAAAACCTTTCTTCAAACATTTGCTTATATAATAAAATAAGTACCTGGAACAGCTTTAACGGACCATTTTTTACTATGCGTACAGATTAATTTAAATTTAATTTGTATATTTTTTTTAATTTGATTATAGCAAATATCTAATTCATAACCGAGCAAATTGTGAAGTTTCTCGCTAGATGAGTGTAAAGGGTGGGAAAAGAAACACACATCCCTTCCAGAATTTGTATCCATGTGTTATTTATGACACCCGTTTTTGATTGCGCCAGTAAAGCCGATATACCACTGCATATACTTCGTTCATAAGGGAGAGGCATTTTTATGTGAAACATACGCAATAATGCATAGTGCTCGAATTAAAAAAGCCAGATAATGCTTTTTCTGCAAAAATTTGTTTCTTTATAATAAAATAATACTTGTAATAGCTTTTTGGGTGCATTTTCTATTAAATACACTAATTAATTTCAATCTAATTAGATTATTTTTAATCATTAATTAATTATTTAATCATTAATAATTTTATAGCCATGCAAATTTCGTGCTGAGTGTGTATGAAGGGAATACGAAACCCACGCCGCTTATAGGATTTCTGTCCATTGTCCATGGTAAAGATTATGCGCTTATAGAATTTCATCCACCAGGGCTAGGGAAAGAGAAGGGCTGGCTCAAATGCTCCCCAAAACTGTCACCGGAAATAGCCGTTGATGACGTAGTCAGGCATCCAAGGAGAATAAGCTGCCTGGAATTTCTAAGCAAAATACTTTATTTTTATTTTTAAGTTCATTTTGTTTTTAATCAGAGTGAAAAAAACTACAAATGCCTCTCAAATATTTAGTAAATTTGCAATTATTATTTAATAAACCCCAAAAAATTATTATTAATATTGAAATTAACTTAAAATTGTATAACCAATATAAAAATATATTTACCTATTAGCTTCAGCTTATCTTGATTTTTTGACTATTGACCCATTTCTTGTTTTTCTGTTGAGCTTTATTATAAGATACTATCGCTGCATTTCTATTTAAATACCTATTTCGTATAAATGTTCTCAAGCGACAAAAAAGTTTAATTGCCTTTCGATTTACAGTAGGAAAAGAAGACTCTGTTTCATTTATTAATGTTGCTATGACATTTTTCCCTTTAGAAAATGTGTCGCCATGAAATTTGCGAAACATTATATCCATTTGTTTTATAGTTTCCATCCATGCTTTTGTTGGAACAGTAAGTCCCCCAGCAGAAATTAAATTAATCCATTCGGAATGATTGGCCATATCGACTGAATTTCTTGATATAGTTCCAAGTGAATTATCTTTAATTTTATAAGCAATATAACCTGCCACATAAACCATAGCTTCTTTTTCAAATGGAGATATATCACTATTTTGATTGGAAGAGGCAAGTTTATTTTCCTAAGATAAAGGTAAGGGATTAATTAAGAATTCACGATTTAATTCATCATCTTGAGAATCAAAAGAATTGATAATTTCTTGACGTTCTTTTACATTAAATGCAGAGTCTAACATTTCACTTGTTAAATAAACGTCTGGTCCATTTTCTAAAGAATTTACTTTCGGTGACAAATTAGGTAATTTATTGGCGAGCAATATTTTTTTAAGCGAATAATTACTTCAGATGGAGAAGGATGGTCATTGAATCTCCCGAGACCTCTAATTTGGCTGAAGAGGCTTTCGAGCGCATCTTAAGTAAGTCTACTTGTTAAAATATAAGATACATTTATAGATTTTAAGTCTTCATATAATCCATAAAGAGAATGAATTGAAACAATTATCCCTTTCTGAAAAGGCAAAACCGATTTTTTCCCAAATACACGTAAATTGGAAACTTCCTCCTTGATTGCGTTTAAAGTTTCTTTTTGAGTATCAAAGTATTTTTGCACTCCAAAAGCAGCTTTTAAAGACTTGTTACTGGGAGGTATTGGAACGGAGCTGTTCATAATATCAAATAAATTATCGATTAATGAAAAAAATGCAGCCGCTTTAGTATTTCCAGTGAAATGTATTATAGCTTTAGCAGTAGTTTCCGAAAATAAAGTCTTTGCAGGTGTAACCTTTTGTCTTTCATTTCCTTTAACAGTTAGAAATTGGGGCTTCAGCTTTTGACAAATTTTTATTTCCCCGACATCTTTATTCAATATCTCATATAATATTCTAGAATTTATAATTATACCCTCACGCAAAACTAAACCACTATCTAAAATATGGTTCCTCAATAACTTGATATAATGAGGCATAACAGCGAAAACCCATATTTTCCTTGAATCTTTTGAAGGATGAAGAAAAAACGATTTGTCTATAGTTATTTCGAGTTCTTTCCATAAGGTATGACACCGCAACAGCACACGATGTCATGTTTTCCTCTTTAAAAAATATTCTTGCTTAAAATGAAAACATTAAACAAGTCAAAATGAATGAGAAAGCTGCGATCAGACACAAGCTAGCATAGAGAATGCCAGCCAGTTGATGCCCAGTGACGTCACGCTCTTCCCCTCTCCGGTGACAAGGCGGCATGCGATACATCAAAGCGATGAGCCAGCCCTTATTTTCCCTAGCCCTGTTCATCCACTATATTGCTTTGTTTGCTTCAGTAAAGACTAGAATGCAACTTAATACGTTTTACTCACAAAGAATTTTATACATACATAATAGTACAAGCCAGCCGCGGACTGTACCTGAACTGGTTTAAAATACTCACCAAGCGCCTCAGTCACACTTTGAAATGACCCCCTCCTTTCCAAGTGACACCAGCGGAAAGGCTTTGGACATCGCAGATGAATGTGGAGCACCAAAAACCCAGTGAGAGAAAATGTGATCCCAATCAGCACCCGTGCCAAATAATTCTTCACTTTTCTGACCTGAACAAAAAGCTACTGAACCTCTGGAGCTCCGAAACGAGTCACAATTGAATGGTATTAATGAGTAATTACAATGTAAATCATGTGAGTGTGAATAGTAGAGTTATAATAAGTGTAAATTAGTTAATACCCCGTTAGCACTGCACTTTTAAACGCGTTTAAGTTTCGGCAAAACTTTCTTGCGGTGGCAACTTGTGATTTAAGTGAGTTCTGATTTAAATCAGTTTGGGGAACTATTTTGAATGCGTTTCAACTGATTTAGCGCCATCTTGTCTTCTGCTATACTGTTGTCAGTGTTTGTTGAAATCTCTTGAACCCATCAAAATAAATGCAAGAGAAGCAAAATTAAAAAATAATAATAACACATATTTACATAAGTATTAAATAAGCACAAAAAAAATTATACTAAGTTTGAGAAGAAATAGGTTTGTCAACGACATTCTTTGGTTTCGCATTACTCATTTGATATATCATAATCTTAATGAATGTCCTTTTGGTCTGTAATTACTTAATAAACGTACTCAACTATAAAAACAAACGATAAATATGGTTTTGAACAAATATCAATATTTCTTAAATCAGTTTCGAATGGAAGGCAGTGCGAAAGTTTTTACAGCATGGTGTTTAAGTTAAATCAGATTTAATTTTAAATTGATTTAAAAAGGGCAGTACAGTAAGGAGTATTAGAGTGGTTCCAACTCGAATTAATTTCAATTTTGAATAAATAAGTTCTATTATCAAGCTACTTCAATTAATTTATGTTGTATTATCTTTATTTAAAATATTGCTGTTCTATATTAATTAATTAGCAAATAACCATGTTTGACTTTATTAGAATTCTTTAGAAATTCTTGATAGATTTTGGAAAAGTTATTGCAATATTACTAAATCCGCTTAATATATCTATGTACACAACCACCACATACGAAAGACCAAACTTTAAAGTGTAAGATATAAAATATCTGAGTAAATATTGTGCCCAAGTTGTGAATATGCAAAACATTGCAGTGTGCGCATGTCGGAATGAGTATAAAATTGTCACAAGCAATCAAAAAGGCAGTTTGTCGCTCAATAATTTTTTTGCACACACAAGTTCAAAAAGGAGGGGAGGTACACAGATAGCAACAGAACATTTTAGAAAGAAAAAATTATTGGAATGCTTGAATCTAAGCGATTTTAAACCGAAGTACCTGGAAATTTGAATGTCTCAATTAGTGATTTCAAGAAATGGAAAATGTTTCAAAATACTGGAAATAATAGCCAACAATTAATACAAGGTCAACCAAAATAACAACATCCCACTAAGACTGACATTTGGCATGAACTACGCAATGTCCGAGTTGCGCAAGAGAATTTGATTCAGTGCTCACAGCCGCCACAACAATTTCAAGGCTCAGTAGTGTTGGTCTGTGACTAGTATGCTAAATTTTCCCGCTACTTTAAACTAGATTTTTTTAAATTTCTACTCTGGAGTTTGTCAAAGTGTAGCCAATTCGATGTAGTAACGAGTCCCGTTTTAATCAACTCAGATTGTTGTTGTTATCTTGTGCCAGCTAGGCTAGCATTATGGGGTGCGTTACTCCACTTTTCCAACTGAACCATATTTTGGTGTGGAGTCCGACTTCCTCAGTACACACATGCCATAGGTACCCGTTTATAGGGTAGGCAACCATTCACAATCCATTCATACAAGGAAATGACAAAGACAGGACGGGCAGAGAAAGTACACATCCATGCTCGAATTCGAATACAGGACTCCCTATCCGCAGTCAGGCACGCTGACCACTAGACAAGTTGGGCGGCAGTCAACTAAAAGATTCTCGAGGGGTTATGATATGGGAAGAACGTGGATCACGTTTCACCTGGAAAAACAGGGGAAGAAAACCATTTCAAAAGAATTCATAGTGTGGGCAGGTATCATATTGGATAGTTAAACAAATTTACGCATTTTTGAACCGGAGTCTGTTACTCCAACAAAGTAGAGAGATGAAGTACTTACAATTTATTGAAATTAGTAGAAATAAATATGAAATACTATAAGCATTATTTCTAATAGTTTTCTTTAATCACTCAAGTAAACTCCAAGCTCAACAGATGAATGAGTCTAAAATTATGTTTATATTTTATATATATATATATATATATATATATATATATATATATATATATATATATATATATATATAAAACACAAGCTTAAAATAAGACGGCTTACAAAATCCAAACGAATTATAAAGAAATCGAAATAATGATAAAAATTACACAGTGCAATAGATGTTGCCATTCAAAAAATGCAAAAGATGAACAACACAATTTTTAAATAATTATACAATTTAAAATCAATATTAAATAAAATATTAAAACTAACTCAGAATTTAATCTTTAACATTCTCTTCCCTTGCAAGGTAAAATTGATAAATAGAGCTTTTGAACTGAAATTTCAGATGAATTTTAAATCTTCAAATCAAAAAATAAAATTTAAAATAAATAATCTGCTATTTTTTTAGAGTTTGAATCAAATTCTTTCTTTCTGGAACAGATTACTCGCTCCCTCTCATTGGAAATCAAAAGTTTATACACCTGTTGAACCTCTGTTAGCTTTTAATGACTCGGAGAAGTTCTTACCGGAGAATATCATCGAAGACAATCATTTGAACATAGGTCCTGCGGGTACACTCGCTCTATGGCATAAAAGCCACTGTTTGTATTTTCACTCGTACGCTGCCATCTTTCACAGGTAGGAGCTCTATGATACGATCAAGAGACCAGTTCTTATTGCTGTTGGGAATATTGTATTAGTGAGCACAGATAATCTTTCATTAATCTATTTCGGAATCTTTCCATTGAACTAAGAGTTCCAAATATTCTGATCTAAAATGTGCTCTTTATTCCTTCTATAAAGTTAGTCTGTAATGCACTCTCCTTACTAAAGACTTTCGATACATAGCATCTATATCACGTAAGTTACATTCATAGGCATCTTTAAGAAATACTTTCGGAGAAATTCTTTTTCATAAATGTCAGTCAGAGGTTTGGAATTCACCATGCCTTCACAATCTGTCCCCATTTCCTAGAAGAGACAAGCCTTCCCTAAATTTCCTTTTAGGAAATCTTTCAGGAGTCGCTCCCATCATGCAGCTGACCGAGGATTAAACCTCCATTGAATAGAATTCAATCTTCCATGTTTTCAATACGTCTCCAATATATTTCATAGAGCGCCAATGAAATTCATGATATTATCACAGTAAATAATCAAGCATCTTCCTTTCGGCCTACGAACCTTAAAGGCCATCAAAAATGCATGGGTTGAAGCCGCAGTTCGAAGTGGACTGCTCCGTGGACAGCGCATGTTAATTTTAATACCTAGCCTTTCTTTTGATCTCTAAGAAATAGTGCACCTGCCATGTCGATCCCTAAGGCATCTTTAATTCTGTTCTCTGGATGTAGCAATTTCAATATTTTTCAAAATGAATCTCTTGCAGGTGACACATTTTTGACAAAATTGCATGCATTGTTTTTCTTCCACTGAGTACCCAATATTTCCCTCTGAATTGGTTAAAGGTTATTTAGACTCCAGCATGGCAATTTCTTTTTATGACTGAGTTTATGTACAACTTAGTATTTGGAAGGCAAAACAAAAATTTTATAAAATTTTCTTGGTCTTTTCTATAAACTAATTTTGTGATTTTAATGTTTTCTCTTCTGTAATGAAACACTCTTTTTAAGCCATCTGTATGATACTCGCTTCTGCTTCTTTGAGGTCTTTTACAGTGAATTCTCCTTGCGCAGTTGCTTAATTTTCAAGTTATTTTTAAAATGAAGAATCCATCGATCATGCGCACTATATTTTGATAATTGGAAACCTATTTATAAATAGGTTATAAAAAGATTTCGCCAAATGAAGGTTAATACCAGTCATTAGGGTGAAATCTTTTCTGATGCATTAATCAGAGTTTTAACATTTAATTTTTTCTGCTCGATTTCATCTTTGAATTCTGGATTTGAAAGCTCATGACATCATTAAGACATTTTCAGCCCTTTTGCCAAGCTAGAGAAACAAGTTGCTTGGCGTCGCATTCTCTTAAAGGTGAATCACTTGGGTTCATTTCCCCAGGAACATGGTGTCATGAAGAGGGATTGCAGAGCTTTCTTATTTCTTTGATACGGTTTATAACAAAGACAAATCAATCCTCCTTCCTAGAGATTCAGACAGTTAGTGCCGTAGAGTTGCTCCAGTAATAACATTTTACTTTTTCTAATCAAAACTATGTGTGTGGAATTATTCCACCTCTGCCTTCTAATGGTACTATGCATGATTTTGCAGCAATAAGCTTTAACTCTACATTTCTTCCCTTTTCAGTTCTTAATTATCCATAAGCATCACAAAAACAATGTAAAGTGCATCCTGTTAACCTAAAAGTTTTAAGAAATACTTTTGGATTAAAATTTATAAATTGGATAAATTTTCTTTTGTCTGATTTGACTTGCTTACACACCAATACAACATGTGTTTTATAACATATTAGGCATTTACAAAAGTTCGGCATTTCCTGACTAGGTGGCAAGCAAGCAAAACAACAATCCTTAACCCCCCTTAAACCTTCTGCTTGTCTTCCAAACTCATTTTCCTAGTTTGCACTTGCATGAGTATTTTTACTTTTTATTGTCTGGCGAATATTAAAAAGGCTAGAAAGTGTTCATGAGTTTATTTTTATTTGTCCTAGATTCAAATTTATTTCTAAAACGATTATCTTCTTTTCTTTTATTCAATCCAAAGCCTTGCATAGTCAAAAAAATTCTTTCCTACAATTGTAATTCAGACTTCAGAATTTTTAGCGAGCCAGATAATCTATCCAGTGGCTCATCACTATGGTTGATATCAGGTCTTCTTTGCCTTTGCTATGTTCTCAGTATTTCTTCCGGCAAACACGATTTCATCAAATGGTGTAGTAAAGCAGCCCTCTTATCTGTTGTCATTCCAAAAATCTCTTAAAGCTCGAATTTGTAATTCCAAGCTATCATTAAATGAACACAAATTATCGAAGAATTTTGTTGAGCATTTTGTATTACCAATTTTTAAAGTATGCTGCCACAATTGTAATAGTTGAAATCCAAACAGTGTCATGCAAATGTGAATTATTGAAAACCATACTAAATGGAAAGCAGAGGTTCAACATCCTATCAAGATTAATGCTTGAGAAAACTGACATTTTGAGATTGCTTAGCAAAAGCACATAATCACATCATGAGCCAAGAAAAGGACTTGGTTCCTGCATCCTTAGTATCTGTAAATACACTGTGCCAATGTTTGGATATTTACAACTACCATTACTCTTGTCAGTGCAACAGGGAAACAGCTAGTGATTGTGGAGCACCCAACAAGAAAGATGTATACTAGAGTGGCACAATATCATTTCTTCAGATAAACCCGGTTCTGCATGAAGCATTCTGTTATATTTTTAAGCCCTCTAGAAGACTGATAAATCTAAGTTATGCTGAAAATTTCAGAGCTATTTCTTTTTGATTATAAAAAGACTGTTAATAAGTAAAACTACAAATTCTAGATTATTACATTACTTGCACAAATAGATTGAACAGTGGTATGCATTAATATTACCAGATAAAATTGTTTACACAGAGTTAAATAATACATTTAATAATGTTTCTCCGCTACATGAAAGTTTAAAAAAGTATTAACAATTATACAGACATTTTGAGAAGATTCTTGCAATAAAATACAAAATATTATAGAATATCAAGTTTATTGGCACATTCGCTTAAGCAACAGGGATAAAATGCTTTAAATAATTTTATTGATAAATCATGAAATAAATACATCACAATGAATGATCACAAGAAATAAATGCATCTAATCATCCTCATATTGCATTAGCTTCTCCTCTGCCTTTTTCCGTTCTTCAGATTTTGCAAATGCTTTAGGAACATGTTGTTTCATAGACACATATGAAGGAGGCTTATCTTTCAAAAGAGCCTCAGGAACTTCAACACCCAACATCTCGGGTACCATATAAGCTTTCAACCAACCAACTAAAGGCGTGCTTCCACAAATGTAATGAGTTCTCTTATGATAAAAGAGCAGACCATCAAGCTAAAAAAGGGTGAAATGATGTTACAAAAGATTCCTGGTAATATTCAGCAAAACCAATTAGTGCATAAAAAGAGTTTAAAGGCTAAAATAATATTTTGACTTTTATAAATAGATTAAAAATAAAGAAAAAGGAATTTTTTTGGAAACATTTAATATATGCTTCTAAAATTTATAAAAGTTCTTTTCACTATAAATTTAAAATTCAAAGTGTTTACAGTTAAAATTAGTTTGGTGAAATCAATTAGAAAATGAAAATGTTATAAGCATTTTGAATTCATTTTAACAGTTTTTCATTGAAAATTAATACTCATCAGAAAAAAAAAATTCTTGTCTTTAACCATAATGTCAACAACAAAAACTTTCTTATTAGTGAAAGAACTAATGTTATAAAATTCTAAATGTTTCCCATTGCACACATAGTTATTTTGACGATGAAGAAAGAGAGAGCATTGGTAATTTTTGAGAGAAAGGTACTGAGAGCGATTTTTGGTGTTGTTCTGGAAAATAACAACTGACAAAAAAGGTATAACTTTGAGCTATACAAAATCTATAGAGGGGAGGACATTATCAAATCAATAAAACTGTCTAGAATGAGATGGGCAGGACACCTCCTGAGAATGAGTGCAGAGAGAATACTTCTTAAGGTCTTCAATGCCACCCCTTTCTGTAAAAGACCAAAAAATAAATTAATTAATAAAAGAGATGGAAGAACTGACTGGAGAAAGACTTTGCCATACTTAAAGTCAAAAACTGGATGTCAATTTCTGGAAATAGGACAGAATGGCAGAGTTCTAAAGAAGGCCCACAAAGGGCTGTAGTGCCAATGCTGATGCATACTTATTACCATGAATGTTATCATTATGAAAGCTAAGAATAATTGTGGATTTTTGAAAGTTTGTAATCCAAATGCAGCATAAAACAATTAAATTACACCAATTGGTAAATAATGTGAAGAATGATGCTAAAAAATACTAAGATGAAAGAAATTAATTTAAAATATTGATCCTTCTATAAAGTTTTATAATATAACTTAGTGTTTTTTATAAGTATTGTTTTTTTTAAGATAAATAAATTTCCTTTGTGCAACTATTTATTTTAACATTAAGTTAATGAGTTTATGATATTTTTCTTATATTTTATTGCACACAGATAAATTAATGATTGGAATTGGGGATTTCAAAGTTAAATAACTTGTTGATTGGGAAAAACAATCTCATATTCTTTACGCACAATAAAATTCAGATTAGTTTTCTAGTCTAGAGAAGCTTGGTAATTTAACTATAATGTTTGTTGTCTCCAAGTTTGGACATAGCAAATAACATTGGGTATTACGGGATACTAACACATTCTTTCATAATTTCATAACACATACTTTCATAACACTAACACATTTAGCACTGTTCTGTCATTGGTAATATAACATCCACATTGAAAGAATAATTAAACATTAGTGAAAGAAGAAACCTTTAAATTAAGGACCTGAAAATGCAGTCATAACAGCTTTCACAAAAAGTTAAAAATTTTGGGAACATTATCTTGTGTTTTCTTAAAGATATCAGATTAATAATTTAATCCTGGCTGTTTTATTTTCATTGTATGTTCCAATGCTATCCATCTCATTTATCATTTCATGAACTGTTAAACTTGATTATTTGAAATAGATAGCCTGATTCTCCATCAGAAATCATAGAAGATATGACTTGAACTAAATTAATAAAAGCTAATAAGCTTGTATATACATTTTGAAACTAATGCAAAATATAACCAAACATCTATAATACTGATGTGGGCACCAGTATAATAGATGTTTGGTCATCATTGGATGTTAAAATCAAGTTTGCAGTTGTTTCTTAATGAACAGTTAGGAAAAATACCATAATTTTATATACGAACACAGTTCTTTTCTTTCAGCAATCTATGGCATATGATAAATGAATGCACCAACATGTAGAAATTTACACCTATACTGATTACAGAATCTTTAAGAGATATAATTTTAATTAAATAGACAAAGAAACAATTGTAAAAATTCACGTCCAATTTATAGGTTTTATACCAAAAAATGAATAGTTAAATGAAAGTTTAAGAAAATCTAATAACTCAACATGTATTACAGAGAAAAGAATAATCACCCTGAAGAAATTTTACTCATTTATTTAAATATGTTAAGAGACTAATGCACAAATTTAAAAGAAAATCATTTTTATGATCAAACAACAATATTAAAATGCAATTTTTTAGACTGATTAAAAGACACCTTTTTCTGTCTATGTCTACAAAAAGTTACAAATATTACTCTATACCATAATTTTACTTTTTACTTCTATATTTACTTATTATAAACAAATATTACTTAACTATCTCCTTCTCAATTCTTTCTTCATGTGATAGAAAACACAGACAGTAAACTATCAATACACCATTTAACTTATGAAATCTTTTGTATACAAAAACATTTGTAAAAAAATCTATTTTCATTAGGTCTAGCATATGAAGTTAGTAAATTCAAAAGTTTCTTGAGTGACATGCAGTTTATTTCGAAAGTTCAACAAACAAATACTATCCGAATTACTTCTTTAAAAAACCAAAAAGCAAGGTTTTGATAAACTCTACAATTCCTGAATTATGATTCAGGAATTCTCATTTATTTAAAGTATCCAGCTGCTTTCAAAAGAAAATACTACATGCCCAGAGAAACTTTTTGAATTATTTAATATATTAACTGAATAGAAATTTTTAACTTAATTGAAAACTTTTCTAAAAACATAATTTATGAATAAAAAAATTCTGAACTAGAAAGATTTTGAAAAGATGGAAACTCTTCTCCAAGGCAGAGACCTAATGACACCCCTCAGACCTAAGCACTAAAGAATATCACTACCTATCTCTTTTAAAAACTATTTGCGATAGATTTCAAAACACATTTTTAGTTTCTTAATTTCAAAATCACTTTTTTAAATAAAAACCTCTAATATCAAATAAAAGCTTAAAAAATATCTTAAATACAAGAGCTTCTTTAGTTTAATTTATAAATTAGGAAAATAAATCATAATTTATGCTACTACAAAATAATATTATTAAACGGTTAAATTTATCTGAAATAAAATAAGAAAACTTTGTTCTTTTAAGTTTTAAGATAGTCTTAAATATATTTATAATACTCAGAAATAATTCCCTTATTTCATTTCACTCTTATATTTTAGTTCATTTTATTCCAATTATTAATAATTTCTTTATAAGGAATTCTTATTTTTAATATTTAAAATATAAATATTTAAAATTTTATTTATAAACATAACAAATAATAAATACAATATATGAAACAATAAAAAAAATTTGAAAATATAAATATTAAATATTTTACAAAGTAAACAAGCAATATTATTTCAAGACATATAAAAATCTTTTATAAATACAAAGGATAACAAATATTATATTACAAAAGAAAACATAATATTCGTTAGCTAGAGAACTATGTATAAATTCAATTCATAACATTATTTAAAATATTCTACACAAGTTTAAGAAATTATTTTTAAATTATATTGTCTTATTGCACTAGAAATCTTACTTACTTCAGATGGAAAAGGTAAAGGAGACCAAAGCACATTTTTGATAGACTCCTTATCACAAGAATAATGTGGCAAAGGAATGAATTTGTACTGAAAAAAAATACATTAAATCCTTAAAAAATTATATATTATGAATCAATATAAATATTTATATTAAGATAAATTAAAAAATAAAAAATATCTTTAAATACAAATTAAATCTTCACAATATATAAAAATATAGTTATTTTAAAAAGCAGAATATATAGATTATCAATTAAAAAAATAAGTAACAAATACAAAGAATATTTAGAAAAAAAAAAAGAAGTACTTATATATATCGGTCAAACATGTAAAATTTACCACAAGTAGCCCAATAAATATAATGATATATACTTAATATAAATATTTACAAGGAGTAAACATCAAAATTGTGGGTTATTTTGAAAAAAAAATTGTAACACCCATTAACCATTAACTGTTTTGAATTTAAGTCAAAGTATAAATTGGATAAACTCACCTACTGAAATTTTGATTTCAAATTTAGATATTATGCACAGGAAAACAATACAAAGATTTTGTCGAGAAGCTCAAATAATTTATATACTTAGGAATAATACATGGGATGTTCTAGTTAGTTAAATAGTGATTTTGATTAGTTTTTGCTTATCAAAATAAATAAAGCACAAAGTGAAATAAACATAATCTGACAAAAATTTCTATAAAAATTTAAAATTGGACAATTTTTGCCCAGGGAATTATATTGAAATTTTAAGCAGGCTTTTTTATTAGAATAAAAATAAATTAATACTGATTCACAATTGCAAATAATGTTTTGCTAGAATTGTTTAAACTAAACATTTCAAACTTATATTAAAGTTATACAATGTTATACAAGTAATACAGAGACTGTAAGAGATGATTTAAATATAATTAAAGATAAGTATTTGGAGATATTTTTGAGCAATATTTTAAGTATCTAACAAATATCCATGATTGCTTCTAAGATACAAATTCAGTCTTCCAAAAGAAATATAATAAGAACTGAAAAATATAAGATTATAATAAAAATATAATAATTCTGGCTTGGTTTCACAATTGTAATATATATATATATATATATATATATATATATATATATATATATATATATATATATATATATATATATAATTTTTTTAAATTATAACTTAGAGAAAAATTTATAACTGCCTGAGACAATTTTTATTCTAAATGCATTTATATAAACAAGAGAAGAATATGATCAATTGCACAAAATACAGTATTTTGAAGAATTTTGAAGACCTAAATTTTCTGATAAGTATTTTGAGTGTCATTAATATTTGAATTTGATTTGATTGATAAGAGAGGCAATAGACAGAATAAAAATCTTTAGGCTAGGTGAATTTTTTATTAACATTTATACATATACCTTATCAATTATACATCAAAATGATTAGTAATAATCAAAATGACTACATACTGGATTATTTTTAGATATAACTTTTATTTCAGGTGTCTCCTGAACCTTCGAATGCATCCAATAAAATCGGAATTCTGTCTGAAATAAAAGATTCTAATGTGATAAACATTTAACCATAAATAAATGATTACAATAATAATTATAAGTTTTCAAAATTTATTAAAGGAAAAAACTATTACAATTTGGCCAATTTGTTACATTTCCCTTCTTTTTTCAAAACTGAGCTCTATAATACAATATTATAAAATAGCTTAGTTTTTTTGGGGATGAAAACAATATAAAGCATTTGATTTTCTCCTGCACTAAAATGTTGTCAAATTAAACAGTTTAAAGGGTAAAATTTAAATTTGTTTAGTACAACATTACTTAATAATAAAAAAATAGTAAAACATAAAAATAATCTCAGTTAAATAATTCATGCACAAAAAGCCCAACATAATCCACAAATTAATGAAACGTTTATTTTTTGTACAAAAAGAAGTTGAATATTGACAAGATACGAGATTAAAGTACAAAGATGTTATTGAGAAATTTTCCAACATGTTCAAAACTCAGTTTTCTTATTGTAAAAAATAACAAGTAAGCAGAAATTACAACAAGTTTCCAAAGAAGTTTATTTTTAAACTTATAATGAATAATACACAAAATTGAATTTAAAAAAGTTACATAACAGGCAAATGCTGGGATAATACATGATACTTTCTAATTATGCTAGTACATGCTAATTATAAGGAAATCAATTATTTAAGCTTCCACAGTTTTAACTTAAAATAGAACAGAGCATTTTGCATTGTTTTAATTCAGTATTTAATTCCTTCTAAGCAGATTTGACAATAAAAATAATTCTATTTATTTAACATTATTTCACGTAAGAAATATAAAATTTCAAAACAAAATATCCAGTAAGAGTTTATGGTATTGATAGCATGCCTCCCAAAGAAATCAGCCATAATCTATAAACACCAAACATGTAACACTTTAAATCATAAATAAAGTCTAACCTTTATTGAGTTTAAATTATAAACCAGCAATTTTGATTAACAGTGCTATCAATGTCATTTTGAAAAATAGTTTCTATATATGTTTCATATGTTTTCTGTTTAAATGAAATGTAGAGATAAAAATGTAGATTTTGAAATATGAGAAAAGATTTTGTGATGAAAATATTTTCTAATGATAATATATATAATTATAATTTATTATTGAGATAAAGAAATATAATAAACCAAATATAAAACATAAATCAAATAGAAAGGTATGACGCTAAAATTTAAAGAATCATTTGTCTTCAAATCAAATTTTTGAAAATCTATTTAAAAAAGACATTTTATTCATTTAGAACAGCCAATTTAGTGTTTTAAGGTATTCCTGAACAGACTGTGTTCACATTTTTGTAGTGATTTTATTTTGAAATTAAATTAAATATTAATTTAAAAATGAAAATATAAATGGCATCAAACTGTTCTATATCTCAATTATCATTTGCAATATTAAAAATATTCCTTGCTTTAAAATGTCACAGTAAAACAAATAATGAATCAAAGGTTATATTTTATACCAACTGAACAGAAATACTCTTTTTAACCTCTTGGCGATAGGCGGTGCATATATGCATTTCATACGGACGAAAGTGAGGGCCGGGCGGTGCATATATGCATTTTCAGCTGGAACAATTTTTAATAATCACTATATGGCACTATGTGTCCATTACATTTAAACTGAACGTAGTTTTAGTGTTCTGACCTTCATTTTTTTCATATTCCTGCTTTTTTTGGTATTTTGATTATCAGCTGTGGGTGGGGAGAGAGGAAATCTCAATGTAAACAAACACAGCTCGGCTCTTCAACTATCCACGTGATTTAAGCATTCTCGCTTCTGATAGCTCTCCGAACACTTTTTTTATTTTGTTTTCGCTACTATTGGAAGTCTTTTAGGGTTTTAGCGTCAGTTTCGTTACAGTTTTTACTGCTTTCGGTTATATTTGCACACTTTTCTTGTTATTTTGAAAATTCTCGACTCCAGATTATTATGGCGAGGATTATCTGGTAGGCATTTTCCTACCCTTAATTTGAACAAGGGAGAAAAAAGTCACAGAAAGTGCATTGTTTGCTCACAAACTGTGATGAAGGAAAAGAAAACACAACAAATATTTTATACTTGCAAATCAGGCAATGTCCGACTTTGCGTTTCTCCGTGATTTGAGATTTTCCATACTCAGTCTTCATTTTAAATTATTTTATTTTTTTCTTGTAAATAGCCCTTGTAGAGTTTTTATTAATTTGCAAATATGTTAAAGTGTTTTGTCAATTAAAATTTTGGAAAAATTAGAATTGCACTGTCGAAAATTATTTCTCAAAGTAAGCAACTTTTTTTATATATATTTTCATATAAATTGAAGGGAAAACATTATTAAAGTCTAGTTTTAATGTTATAAGATAGATTATGTGAAATCTAAAATGTTACCAAAAATCCCGGCGATAGGACTTTAACTTTATTATTTACGAATTTTTTTCTAAAGTTAGGCCTAGCGGAAACCCCCCCCGTCCTGTAATATCATTCCTTTCACTTCAGCTTCATCCTGAACGCGCGTCTTAAACAAAGGCGCCCTGTCGTGAAAAGGTTAAGTTATTACAAAAAGATAGGAAAATCATGATTTTAATATTTCTACATGTAAAGTGACATAATTAATATGAAAGGAAAGAACTGTCAAGTTTACATTTGATTGGAAAAAAGGCAAAAATGTACACTTAACAAAGGTACATGCACCTTTTATCAAATATAAAGTTGCATTTCATGTTTTAAAGAAAAATCTTACTACTCAAGAACTATTACAAAAAAGAAATGGAAATATGCAATTATAATTGATGAAGCTATTTATCTGACTGCAATAAAAAATTATTGATTTACGATCATAAAAGAGAAGAAAAATGCTAAACAAGTTGGTTTAGAGAAAACAAGGAAAGTTTTTCCAAAAGGTTTTATGGTTATTAATAGATTCACTGATAACGAAAAACTTAAAATAAGGAAGATAGAAAAAGAGAAATCTAATTTGGATTACTATTAGAAATATACTTTAATACTTATTTTCAAGTAAATTCTATTTCTTCATCGAAACAATTCTTTATTGTGTAAAGGTCTCTTGCATCAGGATAAGTCTCTATACCATGCCTTTAAATCTACTGCTTTATTTTTTGAAAAAATGTAAGATGCAACCAAAATTGAAGCTATTCCTTTTAAATGCATCTACTCAAGTTCACTGACCTATGCAATACAATGTTTTTGGACCTTTAGAACAAGCTCTTTATAAGCGACATTCCAAAACATTTGATAGACTCTGGAAGATTGTGATGGAGGAGTGGCACAATATTATGCTTGATGTTTAAAGAAAAGAACTTTTATTTTGAAAATCAAGATGTAATATGGTAGTTCAGAGAAAGGGCAATCAGACTGAACATATAAGAAAATAAAAAAGTTATATTTATTTTATTATATATATCTTTGCAAAATTGTTATAAAAATGCATGATCACTCTGTACTTTCAAATCACCCGAAGAAATATTCAAATGCTATTTTCCAAATATTTTCAGTTTAAAATTTCACTTCCTCAAAATATTTGAAATGTGCAAATAGGCACAGGAAATCAATTTTCCTTAAATTTTTTATGTAATATACATAGTACACATATACTACACATTGTTGTCAAAACACAATTAAGATTAAATAATCTCTCTTACTTCAAAGTAACCAACTCTAATAATTTTTAAATTGTAATTGTAGAATACTTAAAGTGGCGTTTCATATTCATTGACAATTAAGATGTTTATCAAAAAATTCAAAGTTAAGAACTACCATTGAAATGAAAATTTTCTCTCTCAGATTTTGAAAAAGTTAACTGAAAAGTAGTTATACATTGTATCAGTTGTAATAATATCACAATTGATTTATAGAAATAAAAACACAATTTTCAGAAAATATCTAAAATTTTTCCCAAGCAAACATTCCATCGTGCATAAATGCAATTTATAATAATGAAGCAAATCTATAATTAATTGAATGTCAAATTGCAAGGCATGCATCATGCATTATAAGAAATAAATTATTATTACAAGTGCCTACAAACAATTCATTCTAAATTAATTATGGTAAAATTGTCATGTCAATTACTATTAATTGATTCTCTCATTTTGTAACACATATGGTTGCTAACTTTTAAAATATTTTTTATAGCAATCAAAGTACTTTTTAAGTTTAAGATGACTTTCTGATATTTATCAAAAACGACAAGAAAAAATACTATTCAAAATTATGAGTGACTGGTAATATTAAATAAGGAGTCTTGGCATTTTAGAATGTCAAGAATGTACATTGGTCTAGGTAGAATTCTTTGAAGGGAGAATTTGATTTGATTATAAGTTATTAAGCAATAAGAGAGATATGCAACATTTTTGCTTCCTTCTTTTATATTTGTTGGGGTAGATATTTAGCAGTTTTTTAGAATTTTCCTGTTTAACATGAGAATGAAATTTATTAATGAAGATCTTTAGAAAAAACATTTATCATTAATTGTTAACCTTTTTAATCGAAAATAAGAATTAAATAGTTAAAACGATATTTCCTAACTTAATTAAAATTCAATCATTTATTAAAAAAGTATTCTGAAGAGGAATCTGAAGATAAAAAATTAGCAAGATTTACAGATGCACAATTTTTGTCATTTATTCTTTAAAAATAAATATTTTCAATTCATGTTAATTAAGCAATAAGTTAACACTAATTTTTAAATGCAAATTTGTTAACTTATCTATGTGGCTTCATTAGGTATAAATTATGATTTTATATTACTCTATATATGTGAATAATCATAAGTAAATAAAAACAACAAAATTGAGATTTAAAAAAATAATATATTTCAGTTTTATGTACAGAAAAAATACATGTGTACTAAAATGTATAACATTTCAGCAGGATTTGTACAGATTTCCAAGAATCAAATAAAAAATTTCCAGGAGGTTTTGATATTAAAGTTAAATAAATTAATCAATAGTTTTAACAATATTATTATCCCAAAATTTTACTCAGCAATAAAACTGTTTTGGCAGCAGATGAGCATTTAAAATTTCATCAAAGAGAAGCACATAATTGCTAACAATCTAACTATATTTTCCAATAAGCAGAAAAATAAGGTGCAATTCCAAGAACTGTTAAATAAGCACACTTTCTTACACAACTGAATTGCTTTGTAATAACACTGTCTGGAAACTTTACTTGAAAGAGAAAATTTATATTGCTATAAGAACTGTAGCTGAATCCACTGTTTAAATCTTAAAATCATAGAACTTCAGCTTTTACAATTTCTTTTGAAGAAATAAATGTCAAAATTTTCAGAACATGCTTTGGATTCGCATTCTTTAACAGAACAGAAGCAGTGAAAAAATATTTTGAATGAGTAGATTTTTTGGCAGATACACCCAGCTCTGCTGATTTGTCTATATTTGAAAAGCAGAAGTCTTTCTTCCAAACTAGACTGACAGTGGGCATGTTTTTTCTGAACCATGCAAAAGCCTGCAAAAACCATGCCTACCCTCAGAAAAATTCACTTTGTATGGCTTTTTCTAAGTTTACTGGTCATTAAAAATACATTTAAAATGTATTTTTAGGGTAGGAGTACAGAAAATTTTTTTTCAGGACACTATTTTCAAGAAATATCAGGACATTTTTCAGGACATATTTCAATAACTAAACAAAACCAATGTTACTTTTACATATTAATTTCTGTTTTATGCATAAAACACATTTTAGAAAGGAATAAACTATTTAATAAATTCTGAGTTTTTTTAATTTTTAATACAACAATATGAAAAATGATACAGAAATTTAAACTTTCTATACTGAACATTTTTTGAAAATTAATAAGTTACATGATAAATGCTTTAAATTAACAGTTAATTTATGTATAATTGAATAATGATCATTTTGAACTGGATGCATTAAGCATTTAATTCCGATAATTTAACACTGCACTTTTTTGACTTATCATTCACAGATGCAATCTCTGTATTAGCAGCAGACAGCATCATTTGTCCAACTTTCACATCACTCATATTATCATCACTGATAGCACATGGTATTTTTTTAGTTGCATCATCCAAAAGTTTTTGAGCTACACACTGATTATCAAGCAAATTTTTTTTCCTTTCTCAAGTTCATTAATTTTTTCTAATAGGTGCGATTGCTTAAACGTTTTTTCACAAGTAGCTTCTACATCTTCCTCACCTTTTCTTTTCTTCTTTGTGTTACATCTTTTGATTTTTCCATATATGATGCATATTCTGCATGAGATTTCTGAATATAATGCATCATTTCTTTGGTATATGGAAAGGAGGAAACAAAATTGCCATGCATTCGAATAACATCATGACAAATCCGTTAACTCTGAACTGTTAATTCCGATAAAGAAGCTCTCTCCTTTGTCACAACAGAATTGTTAGTTGAAAAACCTCTTTCTGGTTGGGAATTTACATTCAATAATGACAGACATGCTTTAACCACTTTAGAAAGAATAGGATATTTTATATAACCACCAGCATCTTTTATATTGAAAACCGCATTCCAATATTTAGATATTTTGATCATTATCATAATCATTCACAATCAAAGTCACACCTTCACACATGTAAAGAATCCACTCTTCATTCATCTTATCAAAATTTGAAGAAGTTTTATTCACATGAGGAATATGTTGAAGTAATCTGCTAAATGAACGCCTAGACTCTTCCTTTTTTCTATTATACGGAGACAAACACTGGAGATCTTTGAGTAAAGGATTTGTTATAGGAAGTTTTTTAAGCAAATGATTTGAAGTTGCTATGTAGCAGCTTCTGACACTTTGTAGAAATGTTGTTCTATCAGTAAGCTTTTCCAGTATTGCTGTTGCATCATGACCTATTTCAATCTTGTTTAAATTTAACCAATTTTTTCCTGAATCAACATTAATTTGTAACAACTTTACTCCATTTTTTTCAGATTTCTTCTGGGTTTAAAAATTTAAACATAATACTGCGAACAAGTTCATTAATCTTACTGCACATCACATGTACTAAAGGTTAAATTTTTTGCATTAGAAGTAAATATGGTTCAAAAGTTTTACAAAAAAATGAAACAAAATGCAGATATGCCAGAGTCTTAGGGTCTTTCAAATGTTTTATAATCCAAAGATGTCAATCAGAAAGAGGAGATTTCGACTCTTTAAGTACTTTAACAATGAAATATTCCTTTAGAACATCATATTGCTCAACAATTCTCTCACAAACTGAGCCCAAAGTTAACCAACGGCTCTCAACATGACGAAGGAAACTATGTCTAGCTAAAGTTTCTTCCAGTATTTCTAACTGTAAGTAATGATAATCCTCCCTTCTTGCAGGAGATAGTTTGAAAAATTGATGAATATCTATAGCAAATCCATCAATATTACAATCAATTTTATCAATACCCTTACGTAGTGCTCCATGGATTATGTGTAAGCAACATGTACCCAAATCAATTAGTACTGGTAAACTTTGCTTACTCAGTTCACTATTTATTTGCTTTAAAACAGCTAAATTAACTCTTGGTCCATCTATTGACAACTGCATTAATTTTTCTAAATTCAAACCATTATTTTGAATAAAACTTAATAAAATTTTAATTAAATTATAAAAAAAATTAAGGAATTCCAGGATTTATTTTGAAAAATAAGGACGTTTCAGGATGTTTTTTAAGAAATCAGGAATTTCAGGAATATCAGGACAACTCCGAGCCCTGCATTTTATACCAGACACATTAAATAATTTATTTCAATCTTTATTTCATTGATAAGTAAAATCCACACCAATTCACTGGAATTATACACAATTTTGACCAAGATCTGGAAAGTATATTTTAACTCAGAAATGTTTTCTAAGATATTAATATTCAACGAGTTTCATAATATATATATATATATATATATATATATATATATATATATATATATATATATATATATATAACAGAAAAAGAATGAATTAAAATCACCAGCCTGATTGTATCACAAGACGATCTGGTAATTACTTCACTTCACACACAATTCTAAAAATAATATTTGTTCCCGATTGATCCTCCTCAAGAAGCTTTTGTGGTTAAACTGGATCTTTATTTCAATCAATAGCTATGCATACAATTATAATCAAATATCAATCACGCTGTCATCTTATAGTTACATTAAGATCTAATACACAATTTTGTTTTTGGACAATTTCACTGAATATTTAAGCAAAAAATTCCAAAAAAAAATTATAACATTTTTTAACAAAAGACAAATGTATCAAGTTTAAAGTAAAAGTTCCAGGATCCATGATTTCTAAGGAGTCAAGTCAAAATTCCAGGAGTTTCAAGGGCCCTTAAAATTTTTTTTGAATTCTAGGAGTTGTATGAATTTTGAACAGGAGTTATAAATTAAATTTTAAAAAATGCTTCAAAACTAATAAAATTCAAAAACAATCCTACAAAAAAAAAAGAATTATTCCAGTGAAAAAAAATAAATAAATCTTACTTCTGAATCATAACATGGATGTGAATTCCAGCACATGACATCTAAAATATAGAATGTACTGTCCTTGTCATTATAAATGCAATCTAAAAGACTATACCTATTGCCTAAAATAAATAAATAGATAAATTATAATACAGAATACAAATTAACAAAACTTAACATGTTTTTTCATATTAACTAATTATATTTAATTTTCTTAAAATATACTTACTTTTCTTAATGTGATTTATTCATGTTGCAAATAAATATAATAGTAGATTAAAAAAATTCATAAATATGCATAATATGAACAAATATATATACATCATTTATAACAGTACCTTTTTCTTCTGCATTACTACCAGATAACTGTGATTTAAAAGTGTTAAGCCTATAACCACTTCTTGTATATACTTTTGTTTTTCCCTGCAAAGGCAAAATGTATACATAAGTATTTTAAATCAATATATTCATTTGAATATCACTTTAAAATCATGACATATTTAAATGTTCTCACAAAATTCTAAGACCAGTAGCAAACGAGAGCGAATTTACCAGAAAACTGACGCTGACAAAGCCGTGACATCAGACAATGCCACAAAATAGGCGTTCTGAATGACTCTTTATGTATTCCAGAAAGTTAGAAATATCTGGCAAGGCCTCAGCAACAAAGAAATGCTTATTTTTTTCTTGTTTACTTCTTGTTTTTCTTATTTGGAAATAATATTTGCCTTAACTTTATGCTAATTCTAATATTTACAAACTTTTAAGCTACAGTCAATGTTATTAAGAAAAAAACTTTATGTTAGCATAAAACTTTTTTTCAAATAATTTAGATTTTTCTTACCTAATTGTTATCTTTAAGCTTCATAAAAAAAAAACAACTTTAGAATGCATTGGAATTATTTATCCTAAGGAGTTAATTCTTACAAAAACTAACATTAATTGTCATAATTCTGAAATTTTGGATTTGGAAATTGATATTGTAGCGAAAATTATTCCTCCCAATCAAGGACTTCGCAGTTCAGTCGGTAAAGCATCGGACTCGTGAGCCAGAGGTTGCGGGTTCAAAAGCAAGCGAGGAAAGTTGTGTTAAAATTTATTTCTGTTTGCTTTGTTAATTTAAGTTAATAATGCAAATTCATGTAAATTTCAGTTTCCAATTTTCTGATGGCCTTCCAAGTCTAGAAGGTTCCGAAACTGTATATAAGTAGCGACTGATTAGATTTAATAATAATAAAATCTTGATTTAATCTTGAGCGCTTTCGTTTCCATTGGCTTTACTACATTCACTTCATCTACGCGACAATATTAAAGATGATTTAGCTTATATTGATAGCTATGAAAACACAAATACATATTATTTTAAAGTAAATAAATTAATATATTTTGGAATTCTAATATCTGCCTTAAAATTTATAGAAATGTTGTAATTAATGAAATAAACCACATTCATAGTACTTGCAACAATATTTAAAAATATTAGAAAACAGATAAAACATTTAATTTTTATCCTTAAAAACAATAATAACCCCTTAAATTTATTTTAAACTATGTAGGAAGTAGGAAATTCCTTATAAGGGTGAAATAATACAGAAGAGTCACCCAAGCATTGAAGTTCTTAAAGGAAACCTGAAAACACATACTATTATATTCTATAAAACTTTAATTTCATTTTAACTTCATTTTTTAAACTTCTTTAATATTAAAATTTCCTAATTTTTTAAAATTACATTAATTTTTAAATTTAAATAGAAAATAATTTATATTATATAAATGTATATGTATATATAAATTTTAAAATAAATATTAATTGAACAAATTATTTTGAATTTTTGGCAACAAATCTATCTCATTAAGGTTATGTAAGATCTTGAATTGTTGATATTGTATCTTGTATCTTGAATTTTTACTAGTTTTTCAGATTTATAATTTGGATAATTGTAAAATCTAGTATTTATTTCTGTATTTGAAATTTTGTATTGCAGACACTCTTCTTGAATTGCTGATTTAGTTAATAATTCATTCTGCTTTTTAAACTTTTGTTAATTTTTCATTTTATAATTTGGATATTTATAAAATCTAGTATTTACTTTTACATTTGAAATTTACCGAAGCTCCATACAACATCTGGCCCAGTGGTGGAGGCACAGCGACATAACAACAACTAAAATAGTACAACATCTTACTAATTTGAAAGCCAGTACCATAGTCTTCCAGTGGGTGCCATCTCATGTTAATGTGTATGGGAATAAAATTGCGGATCAGTTAGCCAAGGATGGAAGCCCACAGAATATCATCATTGAAGACTGCTTGTCGTCCTCTGAGCTGACCTCTAGAGTTAGGATGGCTATCAATGCTACTTTTAGGGATACCATTCCTACCCATGAATGGTACACATGCAAACATCCTGGTTCCTCACTAGTGGGTAGCGCACAAGAGATGCAGCCAAACGGCTTTGACATGACTGCGAAGTGGCCACCTACTTGCTCAGAGACACGTCTTTGGTACCAAGGTCTACCCTCTCTGTCCCAAATGTCGAGTGGTTCAGGCCTCCCCATCTCATATTTTTCAGTGCATTGGGTGTGAGAGAGGGGACATGGATTTGAGACCGGAGGTGGTGCTTGAGAGACTGACTATTTTTGGATTCATGGGGCTGGTGTGAAGGTACTGTCACGCCAGTCGTGTATAAGCAACAACAACACATCTGAAATTTTGTATTGCAGACACTCTTCGGAGGAATTGCATGAGTTTCTTAGATCTATTACTTATTGCATGTCAGAAGAGAGTGTATTTCCTTTGCAAAGTTGATCATATCCACCTAAAAAAGATATGGTCCCTATGCTTCTTATTATTTTTCATAAATCCAATTTCTTTATATTTCAATTCATATTTCTATATTTCCAATTACTGTATTTTCCTGATTTGCCTTCTTTAAGCTGCTTTTGCGCTGGAAAGGCGGTTAGGTAGTTAGATATATTTATGTACTTTTTCTTGCTTTTAAATTGACTTACACATTTA
>CM075861.1:63708469-63773551 GCA_037975125.1 Latrodectus hesperus
ATATATATATATATATATATATATATATATATATATATAAGATAAAACATGAAGAAAGTAAAATCAGAATTATAAAATTGGAAAGATACTAAAGTATATGAAGCAAAAGACAAGAAGGCATAGGGACCACGTCTTCATCAGGAGGGAGATGGTCAGCTATGCAAAAATGAACACTCTTTTCTGACATGCTCGAAGGACAGAAGTCTAAAATTCTTCGAGCAATTCCCCCGAAGAGTGTTCGTATTAAAAGAACTTTGTTAAATAATAGACTAAATATATATGTAGAAAAGAAAAATATATATGCAGAAAAATAAAAATACTCACTATAGATGAAAATACTCACAATAGATGTAACAATAGTACAGTAGAATAGTACATACAGTAAAAGATACATACAGTAGAAAATACAAAATACAAATGCCAGTAAATCAAATTGAATTTATATATGAGAATAGTAGGAAGTTGCCAAAAGTAAATTTGAAATTAGAATGAAGAAATATTGCCTGAAGTAATTAAATTCAAAAAGTTAAAGTGGTTAAGAAAGTTAAAGTGTATTATAAAGGGGTTTAAGTTTTAGTTATGTATAAAATAAAGTGTATATATGTAGGTATTTTCAGGATTCTTGTAAGAACTTCAATGCTTGGGTGGCCCTTCTGTAGTTATAAAAACTACGCATTACTTCAATCTTACAAGCGATTCCCTACTTCCTACATATTTTAAAATAAAATTAATTGGAATATTGTTATTTTTTAGGTGAGCTATTAGGCGTTTAATTTGATTTTTAGTACATTCATAATTGTTACAGATTATATAAATGCGATTAAGCTCATTAATTATAATGTTTCTGTATATTTTTAAAGAAATATTGGAGTTCCAAGAAATTAACTTATTAACATGAAAATTAAACTGATTAGTTTTGTCGAAAATGTCTATATATGTAGTGGAATTATCAATAGTGATAAATAAATCCAGAAATTCTGTTTTAGTTTCACATGAATTAGTTTTAATTAGAGAAAGTTCTTCAGGGTAAATAGTTTTAGAAATATCTTCAAATTTTAAATTGTTGAAAATTATGAAATCATCTATGTATCGAAAAGCAAAAGGATATTGATAAAAGAAGTTTTTTTCAAAATAATGTAAAAATAAATTTGCTAGTGTGCTAGAAAAGTTGGATCCCTGTGGAATTCCACAATTTTGAATAAAAATATTTTCACCGTTAAATATAAAATTATTATAAATACACATTTTAACTAAATTATTCCAGTAATCAAAATTAATATTTAGTAAGTTTCTATAGTCCTGATAATAAAGGTATAGTACATCGTATAATTTATCTATGGGAATACTAGTAAAAAGGTCTTTAAAGTCAAAAGAATTAATACAATAAATATAATTTTTCGATAAAAAATCCAAAATAGGTCTGTTATTATTAATGATCCAGGTGGCTTCTGATTTAACAATATTGTCTAATATAATATTAAGAAATTTAGCAAAAATGATTCCAGGTTTATTCATGTATGATTTAGTACCACAGGTGATAAATCTAAACTTTATAGGATTTTTGTGAAATTTAGGAATGACTGTTAAATAAGGAAACTCTAATTTATAGTTGCTAATATTTAAAAGTTTGTAAAGCCCAAGGATTTTTTTATTTATAATATTAACAGTGGAGTTTAAACGTTTATATGTGCTGGAATTTAATGTTTCATTATCAATTAAATCTAAATAGAATTTCTTACAAAAAAATGCGTAATTATTAGAGGCTTTATCTACTGGCATAATGATGAAGTTATCTTTTAGATTATTTATGGCTGGTTTTAATGGACCAAACTTAATACCAGGAAATGTTACATTATTGACAAAAATAAATTTCCTATTATGCATTGTAGTTCCAACATTATATATATATTTTTAGTATTGTATTTATTACTTTATATTTATATATGTCTTTTCATTATATATATATATATATATATATATATATATATATATATATATATATATATATATATATATATATATATATTTGTAGAATTATCTGATTTTTAAAAAATTTAAGAATACATTATGATATATTTTTTTTCCATAAAATAAATTTTATGAAAAATGTTTCTATACTATTTTTTGAATTACGTTGATAATTTTAATGAAAAACTGATAGTTACTACAAAAAATTATTGCAAATATTTTCAAAATATAATTATATTCAAAGAGAAAATGAAATAAATCACTAGTTTTATTTGATAATGGTAGTTTTCTTCTTCTTTATTGACATGACAGTCCCTTGTGGACCAAGGTCTTCTTCAGAATCTTCTTTCATTCTGATCTTGTTTTGGAAATAGACCTTCAGTTTTTGATCTTAACGATTCCATAATCCTAGTCATGACAGTCGATCCATCTAAGTTTGGGCCTCCCTTTTGTCCTGGTGTTGATTGGTTTAAAGTGAAAAACTCTTGATGTTAAAGAGTCAGGATTCCTTCTGGCAAATTTCATTCGGTTGACTTTTATGAAATTGATGATATCTGCCTCTCTACTTCTTATACAGTTCACTGTTGACTCTGTACCACCAAGTACCATTGATGTTCACTCTCTCTGCACCCATAATTTTCCTCAAAATCTTTCTTTCAAATATAGCCAGTTGATTTTCCAGCAATTTTGTCACGTTCCAGGTTTCTAAGTCATAAGTAAGCACTAGCCTTATAATGGTTTTATAAAGCACTTTGTTTCTCTTTTAATCAATTTGGAATGCAGGAAATTTCCCAATCCATTAACACAGCAATTAGCAGCAACAGTGCATTGACTTATCTCTGTATCTAGATTGCTCTGACAGTTTACAATGATAGTTTTCAATATTCTTAAAAAAACTATCAAAATATAAAAATATCAAGAAATTACACATTCTGGAGTTTTAATAAAAATAAATTAAAAATATATACTTAAATAAATCAAATATTAAAATCTGCTGTGTAACTTATGTGCTTTTACTTCCATATGAAGATACATAAATTTGAACATTTTCAAAATGAAACAAATCAAGGCAAAATGTGAAGTGACAATAGGTAATAGCAACTGTAGTCTTTCTAAGGAATTAAATTTGTTCTTGAGGCAAAACTGATTATAGCTGAAATATGTCAGCCAAGTTGTGGCACCATTTATTATTTATTTTACAAAACATAAACACCATTTTTTTTAAAACTTTATTGTAAGCTTTTCTCATGGAGAATGTTTTTAGCATATTATCTGTGAAGCCATATAATGCACACAATGAAATTTGGAACTTTTTAAAAACATAATCCAAGGATTATATACAGGAAAATATTGCACCAAGCTTTAGAAAGTGGAATATCATATAAAATCTTACAGAATATTGCAAAACAACTGAAATTCTATTCTCACCAAATATTACATTTAAAATGACTATATGAAATAAGCACTTTATTTAAAACAATAGTTAAAGAAGTTATTTAAATGACAAAACAGTTATTTGCAAAAGGACAGTACTGATAAAGCAAAATTAGGTAGCTATGTGAGAACCTTCAAATTATAGTGTATGAAAAGCTGTCTTGCTTGCTTAAATAAATGAAGTATAATGCTCCACTTCATGCAATAGCACATTATATTTCATTGGGATAATTTTTTTTGTTTATTTAAAATAGATCTTAACTAAGCTAATTGATTTTTGACTCTGCTACTACGTTTATTTTTGCTTTTATTTCCTAATTATATTTTTTAAACTGATGAAAATTTCAGAAAAACAAATAAAAATTTTGAAAAGATAAGTCAAGTTTTTTACAAGGTAAACAAGAAAGTTCTTGCGATTTTTATTATTCAAAAGAACATGACCTACAAAAAGTGTAGCCTACTCTTAGTGCTAAGTAATCCTCATCAGCATTCAGTACCTTTTGCCAATGTGTCTACAGTTGAGAAATAACCTTAAGAGGAAAACTCTGAGGTTTTGGATTCAAAGAAGTTTGTGAAAGCTTGGCACAAGTGTACTTCATTGAAGAAAGATTTTCCACGAAAATGATTGTCCAGGGAGTGGAAGACAGGTAATTTGATAGTGCAAGGACAGCTGAGTAAGGAGTATGGCACAAAGTCTCACAATCAAGTTGCAATATGTCACGAAGCCTCGTGCTATCGGCTAAGAACAATACACCATTGCAATTAACCAGTGTTGACTTCTGCTGTTGCAATGCTTGTTATATATGATCCAATTGCTGAGAATACAGGTCTGCAGTGGCTGTTTGGTCAACTATTAGCAGTTTATAGTGAACCACTTGACAACTAATCCATTAGGCACAAAGCATAATCTTGACACAGTGCATAGGTAGTTTTGTACTGTGTGGGACAATACCCTGGGGTGACAATCATTGTTTGGAACACTTGAGAGCGTTATATAGGACCCAATTATCATCACTGGTCAGCATTCGATCAAACACGGATGTGCTGTGGTGACAAGAAAGCAAAATTAAACAGACTATCACTTGTTAATTATGGACTTCCAACAGTGTGTGAGGAACACAATTGTTCAGCCTTACCTAAGCAGTGCAGATGAAGTCAAACCATTTCATTGGAAACATTTAATTGTCTAACAAGTTCACCATGTTTCACCACTGTCTCCTCAATGGCTGCCAGCAGGACTTTGTCATCCAAGGCATTTGGTTATCCACTGCGAGCTTCATCACAGAGGGATAAGCATCTCAACATGAATTTGTGAAACAAATGAATTGTTGTACATTCATTCATAGCACTATCTCTAAACACTTGATATATTCAGTAACTTGATACAGCAGTTGATAATTTAAGCAATTTGAAATCATAAAGCAAACAACACAGAACAAGCCTTTTCAACATGCTCGTTTCTTTTTGCTGCCATATAAGTTATCATTCATACTCTCGATGGTCCGGTGCCTTAACCGTATTATAAACTAATTTGCATATTCATTTTCATTTCATTCAATGGCAAGAACTTTCTTGTTTACTGAGTACAAACCATAATTTAATAAAATCCATGTAAACTTAGAAATGTAAACATGTCAAGATTTCTTAGAATTTAAAATAGTCAAGGCATTAAATTAAACAATGTAACTCATTACATTATATCATAAAAATTCAGAAAAATAATTTAATCTAGTATGAAATAGAAACAAATCTAATGAAATAAAATTTATATACATTTAAATCAATGAAAAATGACTATTGATAAAATACTATGAATGTGGTTATAATTTAAAATAAAAAAGGGTATTTTCAACTGATATTCAAAATAAACTATTGTTTGTTTAAAAATGAATGTAAATAGAGGATTTATAATAGAATTTGTAATTTATACTTACTCTTGACGCAACAACTAAACAACGTTTTCCCACAGGACATAACATTAAAAACCACTGGCTTTCCAAATCAATTGGAACTTCTACTAACCATTCTGACAGCATTAACTGTAATGACATTACACTAGTTTTTTAATGGATAATTTCAATATATCACTATTTTTAGTAAAAAATTTGCAAGTTAAATTTGTGAAAATGAAAAAGTCTTCACACAAATTGATAAAATGAAAGGAAAAATCATTTGTATCTTCTCAATTTTTTGATTTTCAGTGGTTCAATTACATGTAAAATTGATAGAAAATTATAAGATTTATTATTATACAAAAATGGCACACATACATACTTATAATACATAGGCACATAAATATACTATGACTGGAGTAGTTGATATTGTAATGAAGAGTTCTACCAACATCCATTATAGGCATTAAATGACACATTATAATGAAAAGTATCAATGGAGTAAGCATAATATCTTTCATGCTACATATTTTATTCCTTTAGAAATTATATATTAAAATATTCTTGGAACACATAAAATATTTAACAACATTCTATGTATGCTTAAAGCCACTTGATGTCAAACACTGAAACTAAATGGAATTTTATCATTATATTAAATTTGAAACCATATGGATAGTTAGATTAATTGAATAAAAGCAAAATAACAATCAAGTTATGAGTGCATATAATACAAAAATATGATGCAATTAATATACTGCATTTTCCTGTATATAATTCGCAGCAGTTTATAAGCCTTTTTATTCAAATAAAAAAAAAGAAACATGGCATATTTTGCAGTGACACATAATGCATAACAATTTTCCGATGAATTATCTAAACTACATATTGTTGATAAATAGTGTTATATAAAATAAAAAGTACAAAGTGAGGTTAAAATTTAATAAATTGTAGAGAAAAAATATTTATTATGTAAAACATCTGTTTGGATCCACCTTACCACTAAGTGCAATAAACTGGGATGAAAGAACTTGATCAATCATTAAAAAAGATAATTCTGAATGATTCAAGTAAAATTGAATCTCCCCAGAAAAAGTTCTTCAAAACAATAAGTTTTACTTAAAATCAATTAGGTTTACTCATCTCAGAATTATCATTTTTAATGATAGATCATGTTCATTCATCCCAGTTTATTCAATTTAATTAAACTAACAAAAATTAATAACAATAAGAAACAAAAACTAAAAACAATAAGGGAAACTTATTGTTACCAGTTATTATTAATTTTTTTAAAAAGAGGTTATACATCTTTAAAAATACAATTGATTTGTTACATTAGTAATTAAATTAAACAAATAAATTATTTTTGAACTATGCATAAGAAAAATTTTTCTTGTTTTGCTCTTCACCTTTGATTAGCATATTTGTGTAGCCATTTTTTTATTTGCCTTATCCAAAATTTTTAGTTTAAAATCAGCCATGTAACTTAAATGGTTTCTTTCTACACGATGATATATAAACATATTTTCAAAACAAAATGCAAAATGACACTACACAAATGTAGAAAGCCTCGAAAAAACAATTTTTGAATGTAATTGGATATAACTGGTTGTAAATGACACACCGAAACCAAAGCCCTAAAAGTTGGCAACATTGTTTATTTTACAAAACATAAATGGCATTTTCTTCAAAACTTTGTAGTAAGGTTTTTCTAATAGAGAATATTATTTTAATCAAATTATTTGTTGGGTATTTTTAGTATTTCTTAAATTTAAAATTTAATTTCAAGAAAATGTTCTTATATGCTCTATCCCCACTTGTTCAGCAATCTAAAAAAGCAGAATTATATAAAAGCTCACAGTTAAATTATTTACAGATTGCTGTATCGATGTAAAAATGAAGCAGAGAATGTGTAATTTTCTTATTCTTCTTAGGACAAAGTTTGACTTGTTGTCTTTGATAAATCTGAGATTTTAGCCATTAAATGGTTATTTTTTAGAAATAGTTACCTTCCCACTAACACTTGCTAATAAACTAATTATTTGAAGTGAGTGGTGCTTATACTGTAAATTAAAGCTCGTGACTGGAGGTGGATACATTGAAAACTGATGACAGAATTTGTGTTCTCACTAGAAGATGACTTGTGCCAAATAGATAGCTTTGCTGAGCAAAGGGCTAGCTTAATGTTAAATATTCATTATTTGTAAATACTCATTGTCATCTGCTTGATTGTGGAGATGCTGTTAATTATAAATGTTTAATGAAGTGCAATGAATCTCCACTACAATAAAAATTTCTAGTTATTTTTCATCACTCATGTTAGCTACCAAATTTCTGAAGTGAAATCTACAATATTTTAAGACCTTGTACTGCAGCACATTGTGATTCTCTGCTAATGTAGAACGTAGAAACATGAAATAACCAACATTAACAGTAAAGGTGCACAATATGCATAATGAAATTTGCGAAAATCCTTTTATCACATAATGTATGGATTATAAACAGGAAAATACTGTAAATAAAAACAGTGCAGTTAAAATGATAAAAATTATCATTAAATACATATTTATCATTCCTTTGGGAATAACAAATATAAAAAATAAGTCTGTATTACTATTCATACAAATATGCATTTAAAAAAACCGTCAAATGTTTAGAGTGAGCAAGTACTGTGATTGCCCTGAAATAACCTGCATGAGTAATCCAAGTTCGCACAAAATATTTTGTAACATTAAATCACACATTAAACAGTCTGCTTAGTAAATTTTTAAAGTGTCTAACATTGTTTTTTTTTTTTTTAATAAAATACTTTTTTTTTCAATATTTACTTTTTAAACTTGATATATATAATTTTATTATATAGATCAGTCTGAAAATTAAGCACACAAAATTTTTAAAATTAATAATTAGAAAGTAGTAAAAATAATTAAATTTTACAAAATCATCTTATTTTACTAAGTAGTAAAAATATTCAGATTACTTTGTTGAAGGATTGCATACTAATTTTTTTTAACATAAAAAATGGGACAATTTCTTTAAATAAAGAATCTATCCATTAAAAAATTAATTCAAATCTTTCAAAAATAAAGTATAAAAGCAAATCTATATAATTCTATATAAATTCTTAATTGGATGAATAACAAAATGTGTTGCAAGGCATGCTAATCAAAATCCTCAGTGATATTTGAAAAGATATACTTTGGATCAATTAGAAAAACTTCTTAAAGTGGAACTTAAAGTTGATTCCAAGTCACTGCAAACATCCATGATCAGTGTGGGATTCATACCCATAAACCATTGAACCAAAGGCCAGAGTACTACCAGTTCTCCCAGCCCTGAATATGCACATTCTAAAAGTACAGGGCAGTGCATATTCCAAAGAATATAATGTAATGAAAATATTACAATTCATACTTCCTTCTATTTTTATTTCAATTGGATACATTAGAAGAAACAGAATCAAAGGCCAAAGTACAACCTGCTGTCCCAATTCATGATATGCATATATGAAAGATACTAGGGCAATACACTTTTCAAAGAAAACAGAACAATGCATATCCCAAAGAGTACAAAGTAATGTAAACATAAAAAAAAATCTTACATCTTATTTTTATTTGAATTGGATGTATTAGAAAAAACAAACAAAAAACTCATAGGAACTTATTTTTTTAAACTTTTGATACAAAATGTATTTTTAAAAAAATTAAGTGGCTTTTCATTAAGATAATAAGAAAAGAAAGAATATAAAAGGAGAAGCAGGAGATTACAATAAAGCCATGGAATTATTTTTGATTCAATAACATATAGGTAGCATTTTAAAATTTTAATAACAAATGGAATCTTGATAATCATTATTTTTAGAGTAATAGATATTTACTTGAGTATGGAAAATTTGAGTTTACAGAACCATATGAAATGTATGGCAAAACATTGTAGTAAAGAGTATAAAAGTAATAGTATCTATTGGAAACAAATGCGTTGACTTAATAAATATTAAAATATTCACCTGATTTTTATAAGTTCTCGGAGGTTTTTTAATTATTTCCTCATAATCCATGTCCTCACTTTCATTTTGATCAGTGGCTTCTTCATCTTTACATTCTTCAGTATTCCAGTCGCAATCAGCAAGCCTTCTTGCATGATTTGCATAGTCGAAGCGTTTCCTAAAAAATTATGCTTTTAAAAATATTTACAATAATAAAATAAAGATAAAAAAGAATGGAATTTAAATATTAAGAATTTCTTGATAAGATTATACTCTCAAATAGAATAAAATTTATTGAAATATAATTAAAATAAAAAAATTACAAAACATTGTTTTTGTTTTTAATTAAGAATATTTAATTAAGAATATTTCAACATTTTTTCTCCCAATCACAAATGGAAGTTTATTTTAGTTATAATAAAATGAGATACTCTTTTTGTGCTTCTAAAAATTTCCTTCTTCTCTCTTCTTGACTAGATGCACTCTGTTTAACCTTATATAAGGAAAAATGTGGATGTTGAGCTGCAGTTGAATTAGGCTGAACAGTAACTTGTGAAACAGCAAAAGCATCAATCAATTCTTCCATAACGTAACACTAATAGAATAATAAAAATCGTTTAAAGTAATTACCTTCCTTATACCTAACAAAATTTTTTTTTATAAATAAGTAAATGAAACTATAACAAATCATACTGATTTCTCTGAAATCAGATTTTTATCTTTATAAAGCTATCTAAAAGTAAATAACCACACAATATGTAAATAACATATTAAGTGAGAAACATTTTCTGTTTCTTTTCATTTTAAAATTTGGATGATATATGCAAACAGAAGTTAAAACAAAAACAGGAATTTTATCTCTTCATTATAATTGAAATATATTTATATTTAAAAATGTATGAAATTCGAAGACAACATTTTTATACAGATATTTTTTCTTGAATATAACTTTTGAATTACTTATTAAAATTAAAGTTACAGTCTTTCTTCATTACTACTGTGTAATAATTTGATTCATTTTTAAGGTTGATGAAATTTAGTATATTTTCCTTAATTAAGAAAAAATTTTTTTTTTAAATTTCATTTAAAAGATTTTATAAGGAATGAGAAATATGCAACAATTATATTCATAGTTAAGTCAATGAAATTAAAATCATTAAACAAATAATTAGAATAATTTTAAACTACACATTACAAAGATTTAAAATACAGAAGAATATAAAAGTAAATTGCTAGAATACAAACAATATCATTGTAGTGTATTTTATAGTAATGTTCAATGAAGCAGTCGGAATGTAATAATTATTTTATTCAAAAATGGGACGACACAATTATACACACATACAAGTTTTGACATTATCGAAATGTTCTGTTTGTAAACATTTTAATAGTCTCGAACTCAGAGTGTTCTGCTTACTTTCGTTTTTAAGAATACTACAATCATGAGCAAAATAAAGATTTGACAGCTGATCTACTTGTGAAACAAATTTTGTCCAACAGATTGATGGTGGTGAAAAATTATACAAAATTTAAATTATGCTAGATATTGCACAGGACTAAATCTTAGGAGCTAGAATGGTGATAAATGAGCCAAATTATGATTTACTGTGATGGAATCTATTCTTAAAATTTTATTATACAACCTGATGTCAGCATGCATGAAATTTGTTTGGAGTTTAGTAATCCTTGTAGCTTTTGCTATATTTTTAATTTCTTTCCTTAATGATTGAAATTTAAGTGTTTGAAGTTATGTTTTGAAAGTGTACCTGAAATTTAAAAAATTGGAGTTTCAATATTAGTGTGTAAGAACTGAAAGGTATGGATAGTGATAAATTGAATTTGCATTATTTTAAATCCTCCTGCAAGTGATGATTATGTGAGGACTTTGTGTTATTTGAATAAAATTGCTGTTGTATGTAATAATGTATGCAATTTATTAAGTATTGTGTGAAAATATTTGACATTTATGTATTTAGGTTTATCATGAATTGTAGTGCTTGTTATTAGAAACCTGACTTCTCATAAAAAAAATGTGTCATTGCTGTTATTGATTTAGCTTTATTGTGTGGTTATCTCTTGTGCTAGACAGAATTTATGCTGATATTTTAAAAGATGGACACTACTACCTGGTTAATTAAAAACAAAGTTTTCATAAAAATATTGCTTGCATTATATACTTAATTTTATTATACAGTTGTCTCTTGCTCTTGTGATATATAATTACTTTATATTTGTTTTGTAATTTGCAATCTTTGTGAAATTAGTTTTGTAATACTCCTAAGGTAAGTAATTACAATGAAATGTTCAAATTTTTGATTTTATAAAACCTATGTTTTTGTTTTAAAATTCACAATAAAACTAAATACGTGACACATATCTCTACACAATACTCAATAAAATATGTAAATTATTACATATAACAATTTTAATCGCATAACATATGATTTAAAAAATTCTCACCTTATCATTACTTGCAAAATTAAAAAAAAAGCATATTTATCATTATATATTTACAACTTTCATTTCATACACACTTTCTACAGAAAATATACTTTCAAACACTTAAATTTCAATCTGATAAACACTTTCAAAAGAAAATATAAACTTCAAATATTTAAATTTCATTAATTCTCTTTTAGAGGTTTTAAATACTCCTGGTATAACTACCATTGGGTATGCAGATGATTTAGTTATTTGGCAAAACTATTTCTAGTATCATGTCCAATGCCCTTACAGTGGTTCAGACTTGGTGTACATCTTTCCATGAATCCTCAAAAAAACTATTGCCTTCACAAAGAAGAAGAACCATAATTTGAAAAAGATAATTTTTTTAGTCGAGAATTAATTTGCCCAAAAAAAGTAAAATTCTTAGGATTTTTTTACATGAACTTAATTTGGAAAAAGCATTTCAACTTTTATATTGAAAGAGCAAAAATTGCTTTGTAGTCATGCAGAAATGCATATGGAAGAACTTGGGATCTAAAACCCAAAGTTATTCATTGGATTTACAATATGATATTTTGTCCCATTATTGCTTGTGGCTCAGTAATCTAGAATCAGAAATGAAACTAATAGGGCAGATCTAACAAAACTTCAAATGTTGTTATATGTAGCTGTCTCTGGTTGCATGAAAACAACTCCCACTTCTACACTGGAACTTTTGTTTGGTATGCATCTTCATATATGTATATAGAAGCAGAAGTTATAATTTGCATGTGAAAATTTAAAAATACAGGTCAGTAATAGGACTACACCAGATTTTTACCTAGGGGAAATTTTAATGTTGATGTAACCAGTCATACTTTTGTAAATATACCTACTGATTACATGAATGTTAAATATGCTTTTGATAAGACTAATACAATCAAATTTCCCTTACGAAAGACTGGGATGACGTAGTCATCAGTGAAAACTGTGCTCATTGGTACACTGATTGCTCAAAAATGAATTCAAACACTGGGGCTGATATTTGATATCTATTTGATGGTGCAAAGTTGTCATTCCCTATGGGAAAACATATAACTGAAATTCCAAGCAGAAGTCTTTGCCATTCTCATATGCAGAATATGTTTGGGCAGAAACTATTCTCGTGAAGAATGATTTGCTGTTGTGACAGTCAAGCTCCATTACTAGCTTCACAGAAGTCTACAATAACTTCTTTTCCTTGTTTGAGAATGCTACCTCACTCTGTGCAGGTTGGCTAATAATAACTCCATTACTTTAATGTGGGGCTCTTTGGTGTTCCAGGTAATGAATTAGCTGATGAGTTGGCAAGTGCTGGATCAGCAAAGGATTTTTTTGTTCCTGAACCAAAAAAAGGTATTTCAAAAGAATTGATCAGAAAGAGCGTTACTGATCTTTTCTTGAAACAACAGTTTTTGAACTGGTATAATGCCAGTGGTTAAAGACAAGCAAGGCTATTAAATAGTATATGTCCTAGAAAAAGGTAAACAGCTATTAAAACTCAGTAAGTTGCTTAAAGGGAGCAATGGAATTTCTTACTGGACACTGCCAACAAAGACATCTCACCATAATGGGAGTACTAGATGATCCTACTTGTATGGGTTGTCAATATATGGCTGAAACTTTATATATTCGGTGTGAAAGTAACACTTTTTCTGCACATAGATTTGAACATATGGGTCAGCATTTAATTGATGCTTGGATAAAAAAAAGCATATTCTAGAATATGTTATGGTAAAATTATAAACAATGTACTTTGTACATAATATGCCACTTAAGCCGTCAAAATTTTTATGACTGGAATATTCTTCAATTTCTCTTATTACATACATTATTTCATGCTTGAAATTTTATATAAAGTACGCAAGAAACGAGCGGAATTAATTTCCCATAAATTAACTAAACATAAAAACTATAAAAAAGCAACAACTTACTATATATAAAAATCCTACTTAATGAAAAAGTTCGACAATCAATCCAATGATGAATCATCAACCACACTCACATGCAAATATATAAATATAAACATCAATTTAAAAAATAAAAACATCAATTTAATTTTGCGGTTACGATCAAGCAGTTTTTCAAATTTCATATTTTACTAGAATTTTGTTATCATTAATCAAAGAAATTATGATTTATTATAGTAGATTACTCTATTTAAAATATTCTATGAATTTTTGATTGATTTTTAAAAAATAATTTTTAAAATGTTTTATTTTATTTTAAAGGCTCTTATTACTTAACTTTAACCTTAAAACTTAATGGATAAAAATACTGTTGGCTGGTTACATTTTTTAACATTACAGTATTTGTTTTGTAATAAATGTATTTTCTCTCTCTAACATTATTTTGTCCAGGCATATTAAATTCTTAAGCATGGTACTGTAGTGACTTAAAGTTTTCAACATCTTGATGATGTTAAGTGGAGATGTTAATTCAATAAGATTATGGAAAAGTTACATGGTATATTTAAAAATTTCGTTAATTGCGATTTATGTTTTGAAGATCAATTTCGTTGATCTAATAAATATTATATGGTACACATTGATTCCTTTCTTTGATTATAATACTTCTTTGAAGTGGTACAGGATAAATTCGCGTGATGAAAGCATGAAATGTATTGTGTGTCTGCTGGTTTAATTCAAAGCTATTAGGCCGATAAGTAGGTACTCATGAAGCGATATAGTTCAGTTTCTCAGTAAAAGTGTTAATTTTACCCAGATTATTTTCTTTAAATATATATCAAGTTTCTAAAATCAAATGTTTTGTTGCCATTTAAATATATTCTTAATTATTTAAATATGTCTTTTTGATGTGAATGTTCTTTTTATTATTTTGTCTGTGCTTTTAAAATTTTGAGAAGTGTATTCTAATGTTTTTAATTAAATTGTTCTTTTAAACTAAAGTAATGAAAAACGATTGAAAAAAATTTGGATATGTTTACTATGACTTGAACAACTTATTTTTTAATTAAACAGCCAATCCGAATGTAAAGAAGTTATATTTGCTTATAATGGAAACTACGATTTCCAAGCGACTGCTTGTATTACAGTAGACTTATTTTACACTTTATTTTTGAATAACTCATGATGTATTAGAGAATCGTAAATATTTAAGACATTTATACAATCAAATGCATTTGTAACATTTGAATGCAATTTAAACATTTGACATATTTTTTATTTTTAGATAATCTATTCATTAAATATCTACAAATTTTATTAATATTTTGTTTGATATTTTTATGAAATTCACACAAAGTATGAAGAATATTATCAGTTTTGCTTTTGTATTTTTATTTCTAATTGAAGATCTGAAGAGTGAATTCATTAATAATTAATTTTTAATTGAGAGCTAATATTCTTATTTTCTTTAAGGTTTATAGATTTCATTAAATTCTTGTGTATATATTTGTTGATAAAGGTACTTTCATATTTATATCATCACAGCCAATTTTCCAGCAAGCCAAATTAACGCACCAGGTATTATGGCTATTAATAATAACAAAAGAAAATAAGAAAAGATTCTTACTAATATGTTTTATTTTAAGAACAATTATTAATAATACCATGATATTAATAGTAAAAATGTCTATGGTGATACTAATACACATAAGTACTCTGAAAAATACAAAAAAATAAGAAACCTTTCTTACTATATTTTACTATTTGCATGACAAGAAATAATGTCCAGAACTATTGTTATGCCGTATAAAATATCTAAAAATATTTTCGAATACAAATATTGAGAGAATGAAGATTAAAATTATACAGTAGTGTTTCACTTTCACATGGCACAAGCCCAAGGTTCGATCCTTGTGCTTTGCAAGGTTGACTCAGCCTTTCATCCCTTTAGTGGGTCAATAAACTGTATCAAGCATACTTGGGAACTAAATACTGACGTTAGGCTAATCACCTAACTGGTACATGTGCTTCGCACCCCAGGGCCTTCAATCATGAAAGCAGTTATGGGCACTGTAGGCCTTGGCCCACATGGGCTGTTGTGCCACAGAGTTTTGTTCAATATCATACAGTGCTTCAAAAATATTAAAATTTTTACAGTTTCATTCAATACCATATTAATATATTCAGATTTTAAAATAAAGTTGATACACACATAAGTCGTGATATATAAATATGAGAAACATTTCACAATTAGAACTTTTTTCTGGAAATTATAGTATTCTATTTTTTAAATTAAAATACAAAAGATGATCTAGGCATAATTGCAAATCTGCTTTAGGAAAATATTAAGACTTAAATATATTATACAATGCATAACAAATTTTATCTAGAAAAATAAGTGCTTTTTATAATGTTTATTTTAAATAAATGATATATGAAGTATTCTTATTTTAAAGATGTAATAATAAAGTTTATACTCAAAACTATTATAATGTAAAAATTTATGAAATTAATTTAGTTGACATTTTATAAGTGAAGCGAGTATTATGCATGTAATGCTATGATGTTAAGAAAAACAATTTATTCAAAAATTTATTAGTATTTTTGCTTAAGATAAACATAAACTTAATTTCTAATTCCTTTTGAACATTTATAACCTGGTTCTGTATTTGTGTTGTAAATCACAAGATTAAAATGAATGTAATATAAGTATATGTATATATAATTTTAAACTTAAATCAGACTATATGTATAAAAATCGAAAAATCTCAGTTTCATTTAAAATATTCGTAAAATCCTAGAATCCTGTATGGATTTCTAGGATGCTTAGCACTACCCAGTTACCTTGTCTACCTAAATTATGCATTTTTATAAAAATTTGAAGAGTGTGTCACTTTGTGCAATATCCAGGTTTCAAAACTTACTTACATTCATACTTGAATTTTGAATATACCAATCTTGCATTATTTTAAATTTCAAATATTTCATTATAATTACTACAGAGGCATTAGAATACTAATAACTAGAAACTAATTTCATATTGATTACATAGTAAAAAGCAGATATAAACTAATTGTCACATAGCCTACTACAGGTGATAACCATATTATAAAACTTGATCAGTAATGCAAATAACAATTATTTTTTATTAAAAAATTTTATTTTAATTAATTGGGCAGTGCTGCCTATCTTAAAAAAATTCAGTGTAGTGCAATCTAGTCCCGATTTACACTCGGCAATAAAGCTAAATCTATAATGTAAGTAAAATGTATATTTACAAAAACTCGAATTTTAATTAACTGGGCAGCACCACCCACCTTAAAAAACATCTATCTAGAGCCCCAGAATAAACTGGGCAATCAAGCTAAATCTAAAACCTAAACATACATTCCTACAAAAACTAGAGTTTCTAATTAATCAACGATATCTGCTCATTAAATCTAAATACAAAAATATGAACTATTTATAAACAATACTAAGTATAATAACATAAAATATTGCATAATCAAATGCATAACATAAAATAACTCGCCAAATCATTGCTTGCAGAATCATCAGTACTGGTTAGACAATAAGCTGATGTTACAGCTATATTGTTTTCAGAATGATTATGTCATCAATTATAATTTATGAGAAAAATAATAACTCTGTTAAAAGCGATAGGAAAATAAATTTATTTTATAAATTTTCAAGATGAATTTTACTCAATAAACTTAAAATAAACAATTCACTGCAAACAATATTAAAAAATTTAACTTTCAAAAAGAAAAAAATATCAAATTATAATCACTAAGTTATCTGCTTAAAGAGCTTAAATTGTAATCAAATGAAAACAAACTACTAATCAAATACTTCAAGGGTTACTAACACACAAATTTCGCACATATACACAATTACTTTACATCATAAACTGCAAATTACATCATATGAATCCAAGAAAACATTTTGACACAATAAGCCAATTTTGCACATTTTATTCCACAAGGAATATAGGAGTAATCAAAATACCTGATTTCTAATTTCTTTTCACATGATTGCAACTTCTGAATTTATATTTTAAATGATTAGACTAAAATGAATATAAGTATATGTATAACATTTGTGCATAATATAAAATTTATAAACCAAACTGTTTATATAAAATGATCTAATTACTCCTGCTGTTTTAAAAAATTAAATTCTTTTAATGCAACTTATTTTATGTGTAGTACTAAATTTATAAATATTCTATCATTTAACCTGAACATGCGTCATTTTCTGGCATAAAATGATATTTACAAGCGAATTCCAAAGACATTTTCTGTATAACTCTAGCTTCGTCTGTACAAGATACATTCTCAAGAAATATGTAATGCAGGTACTTTTTTACCATGGTGAGAGTTACATTGATTCTAAATATGGAACATTTCAACTATTCTTTAAATAAATAAAATGTTTTGGGTAAATTACCTTTGCTTTGTGTTGTTTTTACTTACTGCAGATTGTTTCTATATTAGGTTATCAATTAATGGATTCAAACTAAATAGCAGGAATTGCCACCAAATAATTAGCATTCTTACCTTTTTTTCAACAGTTTATGGGCTTGCATAGTTTTAGGAGCTCTAAATTCACTTTCAACTATAGGTTTCAGTCTAATTAATTTGTATGTAAAAAATGACTATATTGAACAAACCAATCAAAATAAATATAATTTATTTGTATATATTTCACATAAGTTGTAAACTGCTGAATGTTTTTATTTATGCTCTTAAATATTTCTTTCATTCAAAATCAATCCTTATTTTGCAACAGTTTCTTTTTCTATTATCCTTTTTTGTAGTATGAATGGTTAGTGCTCTTGCCTTCGGTTCAACAGTTCATGGGTTCGAATCCCACTTTGGGCATGGATGTTTGTAGTGGTTCGGAATCCATATTAAACCGTAGGTCCTGGTCTAATTAGCCCTTGTGTGAAAAAATGATCGTTGAGTGACAAACAAACCAAATCAAACCTTTTTGTAGTTCATAAAATGATGCATTAAGTTTTAATTCCATTGATGTAATATTGAATAAAAAAAATTAATTGAAGTAAATAGATTTTATCTATGTATTAAAAAAATCAGTTTAATAACTGTCTTAATAAGATTATACTGTATACACGCCTGTCTATAAAGAATACATTATTATACTGTATATAAAGAATTGCATTTATATTATAAACTATCATTATTTTTTAAAGTCTTGATTTATATAATGCTGTTATTAAATAACAATTTAAATGGTGTTTTTATAAAAGCGTAAAATCTTATTATTACAATTATATATTCACTCCAGTTTATTTAACTACTGCTGTACAATATATTTTTATTTTGTCGATTTTCATTCCTTGTATAATTTTTTTCCTTTTAGACTTAATTTGACTTGTTTTGAAGTTTTCCTCAAACAAATCAAGAAAGGATGTCTCAAAGGGTTTGTATAAATGGATACTCTTTTAATTGTTAATGACCATAAATGATGATGGTTTTAGTTTTTAATGCTACTTTAAAATAAAGCTATAAAGGTAAAAAAAAGTTCCTTTTTAATGTTCTTTTCTATTTTTATGAAAAATAAAAACACCACAAAAATAATCTGCTAACATCTTGATTGATTGTAATGGAATCTGTATTGTAATATTTTTTATGTGGAATGATGTTATATAGAAATTCAAATTTCTATTATACTGGAGTCAAGTACTAATTCTTTTGCTTGTTTGTAAAATTTTCTTACATTCACATTTTAATGTGTGGATGGAATGATAGCAATTCAAAAACAGCATTAAAAATGAACAGAAGCAATGAAAAATAAAGTAGATTCTGCTAGAAACAACTAGCCTTGTAAAACACTCTTGAACATGACTTTCTTTTAGCTTAATAAGCATTTTACATGAAAAAGTCATAATATGTGAATGCTAAAAAAGTGCTTAAAGGAGTCAGTTTAATATTGTTTCTTGTGGGATTATGTTGGGATCAACTGCTTATGGATAATAGATAGGCATTATTAAACCCAGGTGTATTAGGGTATAGTCTTATAACAGTTATAGTTATATGTGTGATGCGTGTAACAAAAATGAATACATTAGTTTATTCTATATTTCCTTTTTTCTGATGTTAACAAATTTAATTCCTTATGACTTTGGAGTGTGGAAATATTTGGCAAAAGAATGGAATATAAATGAAAGATAGTAGCAGGAATCAATTTTTTCATTAGAATGAATATTGATTTATTTTAAAAACTTAATTTTTTACAATTGCTATAATTTCAGTTGATTAGAGGTTTCTTATAGATTTATGTATTTTCTACAAAATAACTATAATAAGGTAATCTGAGTAACATTATAAATAGTGATAAACAAGAAATTACTTTGCTCTGTTTCATATTTTTTCTATAGTAATTGCACTTTTATTTACTTCTGTAATATATCGGGAATTTGGATGCAAAATTTTTTATAAATGTGAATCTCATTCCAACTACAGAAATCAAATATGTTGGAATTATACATGATTATGAATATCTATTGTTATTTTGTGTAGAAATAAAATTAACTCAGTATATTTGTATGTCTGACAGAAACTATTGTATAATGATTATAATTTTAAAATTTATTTTAGAATTTAGAAGTTTTATAATTTAAAGTACTTCTCATATTAAATATTTACTTCACTAACTAGCAATCTTGTTTAAGTTTTCTCAAAAAATATAATTGAATGTTAACCCATTTCATTATAATTATGACATATATAAATTATTGGAAAAAACATTGTTTAAATTTCATAAGTTAATATATTAATAATAAAAACTGTAATAGTTATGTTAAACAGTTAAAAATTAAATTATATAATCAAGCATTAATAATTCTAAAACTTTTTAAAAATCTGTGTTCCTTGAGTCCACTGGTTTTATAGTTTTCTCTTAACAGGGTTGGCAACCTGGGACAGAAGTTATAGCTCGTTACAGCTTCAAAGGTAGCTCTGAAGAAGATCTAGTTTTTCAAAAAGGTGATATCATGACTATAGTTACTCCAACTAAAGTAAGTTCTTTAATTGAACTTAACTGAATCAAAATACTTCCTATTTTGTTAAATGATCAAATTTCATATTTGAATTATTTTTTAAATAATTATTTTTTAATTTATAAATGAAGAGGTGTTATATTTTTTAAATATGAATGTAATAAAAATAATAAACTGCACATGCATAATTTTTTTAACTGTAGTAATAGAAATTATTCTTCCAATGCCCTAATTACCATAGTACATAAACCTTCCTTTAACTGTTATTAAAAAGTCATGATTTTAAGTTTGTAAAAATATTAAAAGTTTGTAAAATTTTTATCATTTTAGTAAGAAAATAAATAAATGCAACATTTAATTAATATTTGGTTATAGTTGTACTATGAAGTTGAATTATATTATATATAATACAGAATTTATTTAAAATAATTAATGATATTAAAGGCTATAACTAAGAAATTTTAAGTATCTAGGTTTTAGGTTTCTGAAATTTGATTTCAATAAATACAATATGGTCAAAAAGAATTCTTAATATTTGCCAGTAGATGACAGGACTGTTATTTAGCTATTCCTTCTGGTAATTACTTGCTTAGATGGTGGTAGAATGGTTAATGCTCTTGCCTTTGTCTGAACAGTTCGTGTCCTTCCCACTTTGTTGTTTGTAGTAGTTCAGTTTGATGTTTGTAGTAATTTAGAATATTTTTTAAGCCATAGCTCCTGGTCTAATTATCCCTAGTATGCAAAAAAATGACCATTGAGTAATAAATAAACCAAATCTACTGATGGTTTTTCTTAACTTTCCAATCTCAGATCCATGGCTGAAAAGGGGCAGAGTTCTCAAAATATTAGTGATCTTCAATGTATTATGTTTCTAGACATAAATTATCTTGATAATTGCTTTATGGTCAGCACAATCCTACTTGTAGAGTTATCAACTTCTCATCAGTTAGGCTTGCATATATTTGTAGTGCTGATCTCTACTGTTAATCCACTTAAGTTTACTTAAATGTAGTGTAACAAAATAATGCCATAAAGCAAAGAAATAAAATGGCAATGAAATATTATTCATCATTCTAGGCCAGAATCATGTTTTGCTTAATTTAGTCTAAGATTATGTAATATTAACATTTGTGAAGTGAAAATCATTGGAATTTCATTATATACATAGGGTTCGTACAACTCCTGGAAACTCCTTGAAAATCATGAATTATTCCTGGAGTTTTTACTTACCTTGATGCATGTATAGTTTTTTTTAAAAAAATATAACTTTTTGAGTTTTTTGTTTTAATATTTTAAAATTTTCAATAAAATTCTTCAAAAACCTAATTGAGTATTATTTTTAATGTAACTGATAGATGGCAGCATAATCAGTATTAGATTGTTGTATTCTTAACTGCTTAAGATCTAGTTAAGCCATAGTAATTTCATGGTAATCTGGTTTAATAGTATTTAGATTTGTGTATGAAGTGTAGTAATTATCAAAGAAGTCATATTATGCATATATAAAGTCGTCATATTATGCAATCATTCGGGCGATTTTAATTGATTCTTTTTCTATTTGTCTCTGTTTTCTTTATATGGCATAAAATTAACTAAATATTAATATTTAAATGTAAATTTTTTTAGTGAAGCTATACTTTTCATGCCACCTTTGTTGAAAATTACACGTAACATGAGTGAATTGGGATAGATTTGTTTATCAATGAAATAAAGGCTAAAAGAAATTATTTAATATGCCTGGTAGAAAGTTTCTTTTCAATGAGCAGTGGACTGTGGAAAAGACATACAAAGATTGGCTTTTGCGTGTTTCAGAAAAAACACATGGCTATTGTCAGTTTTGTAATAAAGACTTTTTTATTTCAAACATGGGAAAATTGGCAATAAAATAACATATGAAAGGAGGAAAAATGCATATTTATTACAACAGGTTGTATCTTCCTAAAAATGTACCCATTTAAAAGTTTTTTCACTACTGTTATTCCTGCTAAAGAATGTGAACCCAAAGCATGGTCTGAAATTTTAGATTCATTTTTTTCTTTGTAGAAAATTCGAAAGAACTTCGAAGAAATTTGTAAATATTGATATGAACTTGCATTTTTTTAAAAAGTTTGAAAGTAAACAGAAGAAAAATTAAGAATTGCTTTCATTTAATAATAATTTGGAAACAAGTTATCCTAGACACTTTATCTAATAGTTGTATTTGTTTTCAGAAAGCATATTTATATTTGAAAAGATGTTGTTCCATACATCTTGAAATACTCAATAAATTAATAGATAGGGATCTATTGAAGATGTTTAAAAATTCTAAAATTACTCTTTATTTTATACAATGTATAATCCAATAATATAAAAAATGATTTAAATAAAAAATTTTTTGTTATTGCTGTAAATTCATTGAAGGCTTTTGAAGTAATCATTAAATAGAATTCTAACTTAAGTAAATAATATTCTTATTAATTTTTCCAATTATTTATTTCCATTATATTCTAATATAACTGAAAATATTGCATGTATATAATTATATACTAATATAATTATATACATGCAATTTTGGTTAAAAATAATTTTTAAAATAAAATAAAAAATTATTCAACCTGAATGTCGATACCTCCTGGAAATTTTTGATTTGATTCCTTGAAAACTCCTGGAATTTGTGTGATTCTTTGAAATCTGTATGAATTCTGTGTACAATGTCCTTATTGAGTACTTGTAAAGCTATAAATGTTGATTTTGAGTTCCTAAAAATTTTGCATTCAAAAATATGGACTTGGCCATAAATATAAAATTTTGAATGTTAAATATTTTCTTGGATCCACAAGGTCTGGAGTCCTGTATAATGAATGTATTGTTCAAAATAATTAATGCAGAATATTATTAGTATATGGATAAATAAAAATACATTTAAATTTTATTAATAATTTAAGTGATTTAATGTTCACTATTTTAAGTAGAAAAAATAGTATTATAGTTAGCATGAATTAACTATTTTTGATAATGTTTTTAAAAGGAAGTTAACATCATGGATGTATATATTTATGTCTTAGACAATGTAAATATTTGTAAGTATTCAGTTTTCATTGAATTGGATAAAATTAGATAATACACAAAAATCTTTGATTTTATTTAAATATTACATTAATTACCAAATTCGTATGGTTTTTAAATATTTTTCAGTCTGTTAAAATATTAATCTGATTGTCATCAGTGCTCTAATTAATCAAAAATATGTTGACTATTATTTCTATTAAATTTCTGTCAAAATATATTCAGAAATTTGCTTATCCTTTGCTTACAAAATTATTTATAGTACTGAATTATTTTTAAAAAAATATCTATACTTGTACTCTAAGTCATTAGACCTTATATCATCTTTTTTTAATTTTTATAATAATTTGAGCAGTTGATGAGTAATATTAAAACTAATTGTTATATAATATCATATCTTTAATTAGGTACATAAGTTTTATCATTTGTTTTTTATATAGCTTAATATACATTTATGATTGAATTTTTTCTTAAAAATAAAATTAACAAGACAATTTTTAAATATCACTCTCATTAAAAGTAATATTCAAAATATTTATTTGATCTCTATAAAATAAAAAAAGCTAACATTCATGCAAACAGTTTTAAAATTCTTCTACTTTATGAAACTTTTAAATAATGCTTTTTATCCTTTTTTAGGATCCTAATTGGTATAAAGCCCGGCATGTGGATTGCCGTGAAGGGCTTATACCTGCAAACTATATCCAGAAAAGATCAGAAGTTAAATTAAATGCTATGCCGTAAGTATGCAATTATATTTTAAAATCATACTGAATTGTTTTTATAATTAAAGTACAAAAATTAATTTTTTAAATAGAAATTTATGTATACTATTCAGAATTTTTTTGCTACAGAAAGAATGAATTAATCATTTGTGATTGTGTACACTATATTATTCATTTTTTGTTAAAAATAATTTTTACATTTATATTAATGTTCAGTCACAATCAGTATATTATCCATGTTCAGGGTTCATACTACTCTGAAAACTTTTTAAAACTTCTAGAAGTCAAAAATATTACTCCAGTGCCCTGAAAATTCATGGAATTTTAATCTGAATTCCTGAAAATAGTGAATAACTCCTGGAAATATTTGATTTCTGTCTTTATACAATAGTTTTGTTAAAAGAAGTTAATATTATATTTTTTTTGACATTTTAAATTAAAAAGTCCTTTGTTATATTTTCCTTACTAGATATAAACAAGATTTTAATTCATAATATTAACCAGAGAATAGATGATGTAAAATTGTTAGCTAATATGGTTTGGCAAGACAATCTTTTTTTTTATGCCTGTTTTTAGAATATGTGGTATTTAACATTAAGCTATTATGACTGTATGTTAAAATCATACAAATTTATGGAATTGTTAAATCTAAAAGTATAGAAGATCCTTTAGCCTAGTTGATTAGCTATCTTAAGATGTGCTGCCTTCAAAACTTTAGGAAGGGAAAGAAAGAAATTTATATCATTTACTGTCTTTTTTTATAATATAATAATCATGATCTTGTCCTAAGGGATACTAATTTCTTCGATTTTAAAATCCATTTCCATGAAGTTTGATTTAGTCTATCATGGCTATTGAGCAATCAGTTTAGGTTAATAAATATTAATAAAAGATCATCAGGTTGTAATTAAAGTTTTCCACAAAAAAGTTCTTAATAAAGTTAGAAAAAAGCATGTAAGCAATACCTTCAGTGCATGTAGTAATCACCACTGAAGTCTATGATTTCCTGCTAACATTTCGGTAATTTTTCAAAGCCCCTAGTCCAGAAACTTGGTGGATGTGGATCTGAAATAGTTATCCTCATCACAACATCCTGTGTGGTATTGAAGATGTCATCAGCAAGTTCTAACTGCACATGTGAAAACGGCAGAAATTCGAAGGAGCAATGTTGGAACTATATGGTGCATGTGTCAAAAAATTCCATCAGAGTCCAGTTGAAGAATGTTGATACATGTGGTCTTGCACCATCTTCTAATAGTTACTTCTTGTGCTGGAATTCAGTTTGATGTTTTGTTTTGATGGCAGCGTCAATGTGGACTAGCATCTCAATGTACACTTTTCTTTCAATGTTGTTGTCTTTTCTTAGATACTTTTTATGGATAATAGTGTATCAATCCCACCAGATAAAAATAACAATCTATATTTTGTTAAATCCAATTAGGCTTTGCGACATCCTCATTACACATGCCATAGATACCCATTTATAGGGTAGGCGATAACTTATTGTTGAGTTTATTAAATAATTTAATAGTTATTGATTAGTTTATAAAAAGTGGTGAAAATGAGCAGAAGATAAAACTATACTTTTTATTAAATAGTAATGATCTGGAAAAGAGATAAATTTTCCCAATTTGAAACTATATATAAGTAGTGTGTTACATTAATTTTTATTTTTTTTAAAATCTTCTAGTTTGAACTCAAATGTTTTTATGCATCTTTGAAGTTCACAATAAATTAGCAAATATGAATCATGTGAACAAAGTTGTAAAAATATCCATTATTTTATACAATACTTAATAATTAGTGTAAAAAATATTAATTTTTAATAATGAAACTATTTCTTTTGTAGTGTGGGCTTATTTTATACTTTTGAAATCATTAATACTTTTACTACTTTTCTATTCATTAATATTAAATCTATAAGTTAAATCAATATTTATATTAGTTTTCACAAATATCTATCCTGGACATCATTTGATAATGTAATTTAAAAATATTATATGTACATAGAGTTACTGGTGTATTTTCAGCCAAAAATTGTTGGTAGAGTACTATTTGATTAGCAAATGATAAGGTGTTTTATTATAATCCTGAATGCTTAATTAACATATTATATGATCTGTGTCTCTTTTTTATAGAGGAAGCTGAGACATGAATGCTCTAGTTAATTTCTGTACTTTTAAAGTCATGATTACACAGCTTCAAATAATCTATTAAAATTATTTATTCTTGTAACTTTTTACTATTTCTTACATAAACTTAATGGACTACGTCATTCAGTTGTTTAGTATGAAGGACAAATTATTAATTTTAATCATATACAAAAATTTTGAAATTTCTGATAAATAATAGTTTTTTTTAAAGAGATTATTATTTTCAATTATATTAAAAATTAATTTTCAAAACATTATGATACATGAAATGATTTTCTTTTAATTTAATATTAGCAAGTTAAATTTATTTTGTGTCAGTATATAAAGCTTTTAATATGTGTATAGTTATAAAGCTTCAAAGCTTTAATTATTTTTAATTTGATTAATCTTATTTTTTTATTGATTTTGGCAGGTCTTAGTATGTTATTCAGTAGTGATTCTTGATTTAAACATTTTGAAAACCTTCTTGTTAGGTACAAATACATCAATTTTTTGGATATAGAAATAAACTAAATAAATCAAAATTCTTTGTTATATCATCTTATGTAAAGAAAGTATAAAGTTTCTTTACATACTTACTTAAATCTGATTTTTATTATTTTTTTAAGTCAAAAGTGGACAGTTTGAATATTTGAATCAAGGTGTTTTCCATCAAATTATCATATTTATTGAAATAACAAAATTGTATATTGGATTAAATCTCAATATATAACTTCAGTTTTGTATTGAGCAAAGGTGAAGTAATTTCATTCATAAATAAAAAAAAATTAAATTCTTTATCCATTGAATGCTTTGATTCAATTAAATTTTTTTTATTTTAGTTGGTTTCATGGAAAAATAACACGCGATGAAGCTGAGGCACTTTTACAACCAAGAGAAGACGGTCTATTCTTAGTAAGAGAAAGTACCAACTTCCCTGGAGATTATACTTTGTGTGTGTGCTATAAAAATAAAGTTGAACATTACAGAGTTATTTATAAGGAAAACAAACTGACTATTGATGAAGAAGAATACTTTGAAAATTTGTCAAGACTTGTTGAGGTGCTTTTTTTTAAAGTTTATTTATAATATAAAATCACTATTATTTTCCCAATACAGATATTTAGATGTTAGAAATACATTTTTTAAATATTCAAATCAAATTAGTGTCATTAACAGTTTTTCCTCACTTATATAATATTTTTTCCTAATGCAATTAATGTAAACAAAAAAACATTTACATCATAATTATAGACATAACATAGATGACGATTCATCATAAGAAGCAATGAAAAAAGAAGAATGCCATTTCCCTTATTTTTGATTGTTTTGTGTTTTTAACAATGTTATGTAAGATTTCCTTTGATTTAAACAACTTGTATTAGTGAAATTCTAATAAAATTTATTTCTAGGGTATATTGGCTACAATGCAATTAATTATTTATAGCACTAAAAAAAGCAGCCAGTGTTGCTATTTTTTGGTAAACAGGTGTATACATTCTTTTATTTATTGTATATATGTAATATGTACCATGATACATTTAAGCATATGCTCAAATTACACATCATTTTCATAAAACAAATGTGTTTGAAAAACATATTATATCTGTAAGTCTCTTCATGTTTGTTTTCTTGGATTACATGATAGTATGTAAACTTAATGCATTTTAAATTAAATTATGTTGCTGTTATAAAATCTTGAAATTACAGCTACTGTAATAAAATCATGTTAATGTGCACACTATTTCTGATTTTAATTTATAAGCAGGTGTACATACATGTTTTGTATGCAATAATATTGTTGCAGTCATTTTGCTCAAAAATATATAAAAAAATTTTCATGTAATATTTTATATTAAATTTTATATTTTAATAGATGAATGCAGTCATTCCTTTTGCGAAATTTCTCTTATGCTATAAATTTGGAGAATTTTGTATCTGACTAATATTTTTTCATTTTTACACTATTAAGATTGTTGTAAAACTTGTTGAATTGACTTTTGTTAATTTTAGACTGAAAACTTTTCAATCTTTAATATAATTTATATGCAGATGCAATAACATTATGTGCACTTCTTATTTTGACTTGGTTTTTAGTCATGATCTAGATCAATGATTTTCATCCATATTTGCTGAGCTGATGGCTAAATGGGTTAGAAATCTGATCTTCAGTTCAACTATTTGAAGGTTTGTTTCCCACCCACTGAAAGTTAAATGTTCCTGAGGATTAGTAATCCACTTCAAAAAATAGACCCAATCAAATTGACTGCTTGTGTACAAATATTATCACAGAGAAATAGACAAACATCTTTTTAGTGTACTGTGAATAATTTTTCAGTGTTAAGTGTTTTGTTTGGCAGTAATTTGACAATCAATTTTGATGATGTGAAATCACGGCTAAACAACATATTTTGTTTGGTAGTAATTTGACATCACTATTTTTTATAAGGACTTCGTACCAAACATGCGTAAATCTGATGAAATAAAAAATGATTAAAATTTATTCTTATTTGCATTATTAAGGTGAATGATTGCTGCATTGAGTTGTTTTTTTCATTGATTTATCTTGAAGTGATACACTACTCCTCCACTGATATGCCATCTAGAAATCATATTAGCTGGTCTCTTCAAATGTTCTCTTGTACTACACACGATTGGATATTACTTTTCTATATTCTTTTGTAAAAGCTTTAAATTTATGATAAGTGCTCATACCAATATTCTTATTCAACAGTTCTTAGGTTCAAATTCCATCTCAGACTTGAATACTTGAAGTGGTTCAGAATCCAGTCTAATTAGCCTTTGTGTGCCTAAAATAACTGTTGAGTGACAAACTAAACTAAATTAAAAAATCCTGTCGAATAAAATATTAAAGAAAATAAATTTTTTTATGGAATATTTAACATAGTATGTGATTATAACAATGTTTAAGTCAATCTAAGTTCTAATATTATATGTATATGTACACACGTTTTAAATTTGTTTATTAATTTATTGTATACTAATTGCATTAGTACATATTACTAAGCTTCTACTATTCAGTAACGTAATATCATAGTTAATTGATATAAATAAAATGTGACTATTTAGATATTTTTTGTGCATTATATTTAAAAGGATTATAAAACATAATTGTAGTTAATGGCAATAGTATATTCAATATGAAAGTTGATGTGTGGAAACTCATTGATTTTCATAGATATAATTACTTAATTTTTTAATAATTTGTACATTGTGCAATTATTTTAGTAAATTTGGAAGTTATTTTGCAATAATTCTCTAACAATTACTTTCTGTGCAGTAGGATTTAACCTTAACCATAATCTTTTATACTTTTTATAGCATTATCAAAATGATGCAGATGGTCTTTGTACTAGACTTAAATTGTCCGTTCCAAAGAAAGGTGGACCTGAATTTTCTGTTGATTCCCAAGAATTTGAAAAAGCAGGATGGACAATAAAGTTAGAAGATTTAAAGTTAGGAGAAGTCATAGGAAAGGGAGAATTTGGTGGTAATGCATTATGCAGTTTTGCTTTATTTATACTTATTCTTTTAGATTTATTACAATATCACATAGAGTTTAATTAAAGTAGTAATGTTTTCACTATAAAGTATTTCTTCATGTTTCATAATTTTAAATCATCTTAGTTTATAAATTATTCTTTTTCTGTAATTAATGCATATCAGTTTTTTTTTAAATTTTCATGTTAATAAGATATAAAGGTTTAAATTTCATTATATTTTTTTAAGGGCTGAATTTTCATTTTCCCCAACAAGTTTCTTCTCCCTTAATATTGCCGAGCTGGCAGCCGAATGGTTAGCGCTCTTACCTTCGGTTCAACAGTTTATAGGTTCAAATCCCACCTTGGGCATGGATGTTTGTAGTGGTTCGGAATCCACTTTAAATCGTAGGTCCCAGTCTAATTAGCCAATGTGTGCAAAAAATGACCAGAGTGACAAACAAACCAAATGATCTCCTTTAATATTTTTGTTTCATTTATTGTTTTTTCAATTGATGTTTTTACACCTCCTGTCTTATAGAAAATCGAGCATTTTCCATGTATCATTTATTTATATTTCTTTAAGTTTTTGCATTTGGAAAATAATTCAATGCATTTTCTTTTTAAAAATAATAAGTGAATTTACTAATTGGAATCTGAATTCAGTTTTAGCAAAGTAATCTATTATGTCATCATTCACTATCACATGATGCTGAATTATCAGATAATATATTACTAGAAAATTATTGTTAATGATGTTATGCTTTTAAATGAAATAGGAAGAATGTAGATCATATTATTCTAAATAATGTAAAACCCAGATGAATAGCAAAAACGGTCATCGGTCAGTGAGAGAAACAAGAATACCTGAAAATTTAATAGCATAAATACTTAAAATATTTCTTAGACATTGTTAGTTGTAGGTGAATTTTTCTTTATAGAAAGTGTATTCTTGTTTAATCAAAAGAAATATAAATGTCTGATTAAGTATGATTTAATACTAAATCCTATTTAAGCTTTCAAACATTTATAGTTCTTCTGATTTTAGGGATGCATGTCAGGATAGGAACTTTTATATATATGGTCCAGTCACATTAATATTACCACCTGACAAAAGCTAGAATAGCCTGCTTTTTCAGAATGGACTGCTGCAAGATGTACAGGAAGAGAGTTAATTAGGTTCTTGAAGTTGTTTGCTGAGATGTTGAGCCATGCTGACTCTAGTTATGAACAATCCGATCAAAATGATCCCACAATTTCTGGATTGGATTAAAATCAGAGGAATTTGCAGACCAGTGGAAAACTCAACTCATCCCCTCTTCAAACCATGTGTGTATACTGCCAGCTGTATGACACCCCACTTTGTTCTGCTTGTAGATACCAACCTCCTGTGACAATGTGCATAGATAGATGTGATCTTTAAGCATAGATGTCTACTTATATTGATCCACCATTACTTCCATAATGATGAGTGAACCCAGAGAATGCTAGGAAAAGATTCTCCAGAGCATAATGCTCCCATCTCCTGCGTGGATCATTCTAGCAATGCTTTCAGAGGTTCCATGTCATATACGGCAACGTCCGCCTGCCTGATGGAGCAAAAAAATTTGAATTCTATGATTGGTTATTTAACATCAATGTTGAGAGTATATGGTGGTCACATTAATGTGACTGGACTCTGTATATGACAGGATTATTTCTTATGTGGTAGGAGCTTTCATATAAAGTTCATGGAATACTGGAGCTAATGCACAGTAATTTTAGAACATATGAAGTTACACAAATTTACTCTATAAAATCAATTTACTGGAATAAGGGTATTTGTTAAAAATGTTAAAAAAGTTAAAAGAACAAAATACATTTCCTATTAAATTGCTTATTCTTATTAAAATTATGTAATGCACAAGTATTTTAAATGTATGATAAATATGGTGATAAGAAAATTAAATAGAACCGTACTGGACTAAAACTTAAAAGCACTGAATATATGAGTTTAAGTTTGTACTAGGGTAACAATGCCCCCCCCCTTCTTATCACTATCAACTCTAGATTTACAAGAAATTACTAACTCCGATATCTGATTACAAAATAATTCCATTGAAGATAACATATCCAAATTTTGTAATTTAACATTATAGACATGTGCAGCATTTTACACTTAGTTCAAATAAACATATCACATAAACATCTGTTAATTCATTAAGTTTACAATTTTATACAATATTCACATTTCCCTTGAAAAAAGTTCATAAACAGCATGTTATACAAAACAATACTTTATTCACAACTATGGCTGTGTGTTGCGTATGTGATTAAAATAATACATTATAGTACATAATATGCATTCACACAATACATAAACATTCACACACGGGGCCCCGATACACAACATACAATGTACTCAAAATAATGCACACACACAATATTTTTATTTCAATTCAAATCAACCAAAATATTCCTAATAAATTAAAATTACAAAATGCAAAAAAATCAACTTTGTTGTTTAATGATAAAAAAAAAATACATGAATAAATATCTTTCAATCATTTCTTAAAGATATTTGAAATGAACTTCTGCAGTTCAAATTTTGTTAGTGGCTTGGTGAAAGCGTCAGCTAAGTTTAATTTACTTCGTACAAAACCGAGTTTAAATTTTTGTGTATTATATATATCGCGAACGAAAAATAACTTCACATCTATATGTTTTGACCAATAGTTTTCAATTGGAGATTTTATAAAATCTATAGCAGCTTGATTATCCACAAACAAAATTGGGATTTCTGGTTCACTTGTTACAATACCTTTATGATGACACTCCTTTAGTATACCACTGAACCAAACTATTTCTTTAGCAGCCTCGGTCATAGCAACAAACTCTGCTTCCATAGTTGATAAGGTGACACTTTTCTCTTTAAATGTACGCCAACTTATTAGTGAATTTCCTAGTAAAACGAGTTGACCTCCTAGAGACGTTCTGTCATCTCGGTTTGCAGCCAAATCAGCATCTGAATAAACTCTAATTTGGAATTGTTTACAAGAAAGTTTTAAGCAAAAATCTTCCGTGTTGATAACATAACCTAAAAGTCTTAATAAACCATCCCAATGATTCATCTCTGGGTTGGACTGAAATTGGCTGAATATATTAACAGCATAAGCGATGTCAGGGCGAGTTCTATTAGCCAAAAAGGATAGACAGTCTAATACACTTCTATAGGGATATTTTAGCATTTCTCTTTCTTCCTCCGCTGTAGAGGGACAGGAAGTTTTAGAATAAATTGAACCTTTAGATATGGGTAGTGATGAAATTGGTATTTTAAAACTTTGGAAACGCTCACATGCGTCTTTAATGTATGAGCGTTGATGAATCAAGACACTACCATTTTCCTCACCAAACTCTACGCCTAAAAGGGTACTAGTCTTACCTAGTACTTTTATGTCAAAATGGTTTTTCAAATTATTAATAGTTTTATCGATTGTCCTTTGGTCTCTGCCAAATATAACAAAGTCATCTACATACAATATCAAAATTAAGTAATATCCTAATAAATAAGCACAGTTACCCCACTGAAATTTACAAAAACCCATTTTTAACAAAACATTATGGATTTCATAGAACCATTGTCGACCACTTTGTCGTAATCCATATATAGCTCGATCTAAACGACAGAATTTTCTCTTTTGACTAGTTTCTTCAAAACCTGGAGGCTGTGTCATATAAATTTGCTCTTCCAATGGGGCATAAAGGTAAGCTCCTGTTATATCACATTGAAGGTGGTACCAACCTTTACATGATACGAGTAACGAAAAGAAAAATCTGATTAAACTAAAGTTGGCCACAGGGGAAAAAGTTTCATCATATGAGATACCCTTCTCCTGTTTATACCCACCTGCATCCAATAGGTGTGGTATTTTCTGGTAAGTCTTCCAAATGCCACACTCCCCGGTTCTTCATGGTACAGAGTTCTTTCATAGCATTTAACCACTCGTCCTTATATTCCGATTCAATTGCCTGCTTATAAGTCTTTGGTATAGGAATGCGATTTAGTCAGCTAGATATGCTAAGATTATTGGTGGTCGCATTATCTTTATTATCTGTTAAAACTGCATCACGACTGCTCAAAACAAGATCTTGTGTCCGATTTGTTCCTTTAAAATCAAATAAATTAGGATTGAAAACAATATTATTTTTACTGCAGTATTTTGCAACATCATTCAGGGATCTTAACCTTTCCTTCTTGCCTTCTTCATAATAATAGACATCTGTACGCGATCTATCTTTCCTCTGAATAGCCTTTCTTTCCCAGTTTACTAATCTAGGTTCTGATATAGGGCTAGGAATGTCGTCTATGGAGACTTCAGGATCACTGTCGTAACTTTCAGAATCACGAGGTACAATGTGGTATCCGATATCGTCACGTCTCTCTTCATACTCATTAGAGACAGATGAAATCCTGTTACTAGGGCCCAGCACTGCTCCACTTAAAGTGTCTTTGTACACAACTTTCTCATTAAAAGAAACATTAATAGTTTAAATTATTTTGCTTGTTTCTGGCATCCAAATCCGGTATCCTTTTGTACGAAATGTGTAACCAACGAGGAAACCTTTTCGGGCTCTGATATCTAGCTTTTTTTATGTTGTCGGGGTACACCTATATATGCTACAGTACCAAAAGGCTTTAAGTGTTTGACAGAGGGTCTGGACCCTGAGAATAATTCGCAAGGCGTCTTGTTCAGCTTATTGTGGCACACTCTATTCCAAGTATATGTAAAATATAGCATGGCTTCAGGCCAGAAACACTTAGGAAGACCAGATTCCTGCAGAACTGATCTAGCACCACTTGCGACAGTTTGGTTATATCTTTCACTAACACCATTTTGTTCGGGGGTGAATATATTCGTTAATTCATGAGCGATCCCTTTTTCAGCAATATAATTTTGTATCTGTCTATTCACAAATTCTGTCCCATTATCTGTTCTAAATGCCTTAACCTTTTTATTTAAAATATTTTCAACTCTGGTAATATATGTTTTAATTATACCAAAAGCCTCATATTTCTCAGACATAGGAAATAATGAAACTTTACGTGAATAATCATCAATTATGGTAATAAAATACCTTTCTCCCATTCTTCCTTTGACAGGAGGACCCCAAACATCAGCATATAATAGCTCTAACGGAGCCTTGGATCTCACTTCTCTCAGAGACTTAAATGAAACTCTTCGATATTTACTAATTTTACATGGTTCGCAAAAGACTGTCTTATCGCTTAAGAGTGGTAAGCCAATCACTCCCCTTTCCTACTGGTATGTGAAATAGTGGACGTGCTGATATGTCCAAAACGTCTATGCCATAGTTCAAGAGCTTTGCTATCTTTTATGTTTGTTGTAAATGAAACGTTTTTGTCAGCTTTAACTATACGGGGTGAAACTTGGTAAATACTTTCTTTAAATATGGCGTTAAAAACCGTTTTCCCACCTTTTTCTGAGACTTTCACTGCACCGTTACCGTCATGATACACAAAACCCTGAATATCTAGTTTTGGACCTGAAATAAGATTTCTCCATAAATTTGGAGAGTACATTACATCATTTAATGCATACTTTTGTAAACCAAATAACAATTTAAAATTTCCTTTTCCCTCAATAGGAAAGTCAACACTGTCAATGGCAACTGATATCTTTTCATTGATTAATGGTACAAAACTAATGAAGAGGCCTCGTTCTTTACAAAAGTGATGTGAAGCTGCTGTATCAAAAGCCCAATTCACTCTTTCTTCAGTTTGATTAAATAAACTTGTAATAAAAAAGTTTGACTTACATGGCGAATGTCCGTCTTTGTTTGTCGAAGTGATGTTTCTAGATACAGTACCACGTTTATGTTTGTCCTTACACCAGGGGAAGCGAGGTTGATTTTGATAAGTGGAATTTGAACTACGTGACTGGTTCCTTTCTGCCACAAAGTCAGATCTGGGTTCTCTGTACGAACCTTTGGACTCTGAATTGAAACGTCTGGTTTGGCTCCTACATTCTGGACTAGAGCATCTGAAATGGCTCCTGTATTTTCGTTTAAAACATCTGGATACTTTCAGTGATTGTACTTTAAGAGGACATGAATTTCTATAATGCCCAAGCTCTTGACAACCATAACAGAGAATTTGTTTCTTCACAGACGTTACTGCACTAGCCTGCGTTAGAGAGTCTTTTTCGTAACTGAAGACGAACCTCTTCTGCATTCAGGGCGTCTGTAATAGCTTTGTAGTTAAATTTTTCATCCAGCCAACCAAGAATAACTTGCACTATTCTGTCGAAATGCATAGGAAGATATCTCAGAAGTTGAAAACTAGCATATTTTTCATTAAAAGTAGGATCTATAGTTTTCATTCTGTTGTAGACTTTTAATAATCTTGTTGAAAACATGAGAATACTTTCCTCAAGTAACATTTTAGTATCACATAATTCTGAAAATATAGTCATGTGATTTGCTCTGGTATCTGGATGGAAGTATTTCAACAATGTTTCCCAAGCAACTACTGAATCTTTTATTCCATCTATTATATGTCGATGATCTTCATCAATATTTAAATATATCAGAGATAAAGCAATGTTTTTGTTTTTGTTGAATTCTTTAAGACTTTTGAGATACGCAGTACCATTCAAATCTTCGAATGAACCAGTTTCAGCTTTTAATATCGGTGGAATGGGAGCTTTTTCAGCTCCTTTTACAACTTCCCACACATTTTTCTCCATCAGAATGAACTTTATGTCTGAAGTCCATGTCTCATAGTTTTAGTTGCTTAACTTATTAATTGCGTAAGTAGCCATGGCAAGAAAAATTAACAAAATCACAATTTTTTTTTTGAGAGAAAGATTAATTTATAAAATTTTATTATTATTATTATTTATTTAAATTGAAAAATTTATATCAATATAGCCCCCCCCCATCTTAAATAATCTAATACATTTTAAGATGGGTAAAAATTCGCTTGAAGTATTTTAACTGACTAATTATCCCGAGATAAATTTCAAGATATTTGATGCGTAACCAAGGCCCATAACCTATTTGTCAGTCTATACTATTTTTATATATCTGTGGGCAGATGTCTTTTTACCAATACCCACCATTAGGCTAATTGCCAAAATAATTACCACGATAAGCAGAGCTGCAAATATTAAACTTTAATGCAGTTAAAGAAACGCTAGCTATAAAGTATTTCATTCTATTAATAAATAAGAAACTAATAACATACCAATAATTAGGCTTGCTTAAAAGTAGTAAGTTTAATTTATTGATACTAAACAAAAAGTAATTACATAACATAAATTAAGTTTAAAATTTGAGAATAGATAAAGATATTCCAATTAAATAATTCATTACTAACAAAATAAGTAAAATTATAAAACCGATGAACTTAAAAGTTTCCAACCAAAACCATCAGACACAAGAGTTTGATTTTCTGAAACCAGTGTTTTTAAAACACCTGGGATACGCCCCCTTTGACGAACTGGCATGCGTATACAGTAAGTTAATAATTTAATCATGAAATTCGAAATGCCAGATTGGCAAAGTAAAATTTTAAGTATGTTTGTAATAAATGGTATGCCGGTAAAGCATAGCAGAAAATAAAGTTGAAAATAATGCACAAGTATTTTAAATGTATGATAAATATGGTGATAAGAAAATTAAATAGAACCGTACTAGACTAAAACTTAAAAGCACTGAATATATGAATTTAAGTTTGTACTAGGGTAACATTATGTCCAACTATTTTATTATTCATGACATTTTCATAAAGTTGAATTTTTTGTGTTCTACATACACACACACAAATGTGTGTGTGTGTGTGTGCGCGCATGCTTTAAAAATCAGAATTTATTCAGTTCATGTTTTTAGATAGGTCACTGTTATGGAATACAACACAAAATTTTTACTAGTTTGTATTTTAATATAAAATAAAGATGGGTCAATTCAATTTTTTTCACCATCTTCTCCCCCAATTAACAAATTTATTTATGCTTATTGCATGTTTTTCAAACTATGATAAAAATATGTTTTATGAATGTATTAATTGAAAAACTAATCAATATTAGAAGGATGTGCTACAGTGTATTTGATAATTGCTCGTGATTTAAATCTCTTTACTACAAAAATATATTCTAACATGTAGCGAAGTTATTCAATTTTGAGAAGCTTTTTTTTTCTCAGCTTGTATGTGTTCTCACAAATTGCTATTTAGAATTCTAGTTTGTATATATTTTTATTAGATTAGCTATATTGACAGTTAAATAATTAATGATTAATGTGATATAAATGAATGATTTATGATGTAACAATTAAATAATTAATGATGGTATTCAATTCATCAGTTTATAAACTTAATTACCATCCTTGTTGTGGACCTTTCTGGTAATTCATAACTAAGGTAGCATCTGAAAATGGCTAATAATGATCTTGTACTTTTTATTGTTTCTGGCAAGATTGCCAATCAACTCAAGCACTTCAAGAGCCATATTCAATTAGCATGTGTGTCATGAACATAGCCATAGAGTGACAATCTTAAATTAATTCCAGCTTAGTATCTGAATATTAGTTAAATATGCTAATTAACAATCAATTTTTTTAAAAATAACTATAGGAGGTTTCTTAAATGCTCACATTTCTTTCTGTAAAGAATCAGATGCTTACACTAAAAATAGGTTTAACAGATTTTTGCTTAAAGAAGATTGCTGAATAAAATTGTACTTCTTGTCATTCTGAAATGCCTTTCATGTTGTGTAACATAAAACATTCTATTGTATGAGGTTCTATTTATTATAATCTATTTTCCTGCTTTATGTATTTTCTTTATTATAATTTTATGATGTTCAGTCATTCACAGCTCCTCTGGTATATCAGTATAATATTATAGAGTTATGTTTATATACATTTTTTGTTTTGAATCCTTTTAAGAAAACTCTTTGTTAAAAAGATCATTTTGCTCCAAAATGTTTTATCTATATTTCAAACTTTAACTCTATGTAGCAATTTTTGTTCTGATATTTTTAAAGAAATAGATTAGAGGAAATATTATGATTTACACTGATGCTATGTACTATTGTACATTTTCCTCATTCTTTTTCAGAGGTTTATCTCAAACCAACACCAATAATCTGTTGAACATTCCAAGTATTCTAAAAAATTTAAATTATGCATAAAATGTTTTATGGTTACTTTTCATATTAATCCAAAAAATAATTCTATTGTCAGATTTACAGTCTTTAGACTGGTGATAACCAACTCTCTTATTCTTTCTGTACTAATTATAGAAAAGGAAGGTGAAAATACTATTTTTGTCTTGGAAATATGATTGAAAAGCATTTTCTAATGCAACTTTTGTGTTCTTATTAAATTACAGATGAAATTTTTACCTGTCCTTAAGACTAAATTAAAAAAAAACTGCTTTAATAAAGGTGATTTAAATTTTATTATATTCTTTTTATTAGTTTCTAATGATTAACTTTTATTTTAAAACAAACTATTTTTATAGAAATACAAGAAACTATATAAGACATTTTGTTATATATTATGCATTTGCTTTTTTCAGATGTTGTGTTGGGTTGTTTTCGAGGTCAAAAAGTAGCTGTAAAAGTTCTCAAAGATAACAGCAAAGCAGCTCAAACGTTTCTAGCTGAAGCTTCTGTTATGACGTAAAAATTATTATTGTATTCTATGATATACATAAGTAATGCAAATTTAATTTGATTTAGCTGTAACTGTAAACACTCCTTGTTTAAGTTCACAATTTCTAATTCTATCAGTATATATATGCAAATATATTTTACTCATTAACATTTTCAATTTTAGGTCCCTCAGTCATAAAAATCTTGTCCAATTACTGGGTGTTGTATTTGACTGGCCATCAATCTATATTGTCACTGAATTTATGTCTAAAGGTTCTCTAGTGGATTATTTGCGTTCAAGAGGACGACAACATGTTACTAAAAAAGATCAAATAAATTTTGCAACGTAAGTTTCAATTTTATAGTATCTGAAATTAAATTCTTTGCATGGGATAGGAAATTTTATTGTGCCATTGCTTAGATATTTTTTTCAGAATTTGTACAGCAGCCGATAATTTTAAAAATTATGTATAACTCCTGGAAATTTATAATTTCTTCCTTCTTTATATATATTGAGAAAATATTATCAATTTCATAATTTTTTGAAATCTTTAATAAAATGTACCAAAAAACTAGACATAAACTAAATTACAATAACATAGTTTTGAGTTTACGATATATTTTATTATTAACAAAATTTTTATTGTAAATGTATGTTTTATATATTGGTGAGAGAGGTAAAAAAAATTACAAGCTTTCAAATTTAAATATGGACAGATCTGTTATAATTAATTACTTTATCTTGTATGGTTTATAATAAATCTTTTATGGTTAAAATTTTTATATTCTTATTATTGTTTTTAGTAAATTTTTATATCCTTATTATGCTTTGTATATTGTTAAAACTTTGAACGGTGATTAGTAACAATTAATTCAAGTAAAGTGTGGAAATTTTTCTAAAAAAACAAACAAACTTCAAAGAACTTATATTATTAGAATGTTCTGTGCTGTATTGAATGTTTTGTACTGTATAGAATGTTCTGTATTATGTAGAAAGAAATGTTCATTATAAAAAACATCTGGTTGTATGCTATTTGGATCTAACTCATCAGCAAGTGTGATAAAAAAAAATGAAAGCACTTATATGATCACCAAGACCTATAACTCTGAGATGATTCTCGTAAAATATCATTTTTTAGTATTTGTTTACTTAAACGAGGCTGCACATATTTTTAAAATGAAATATACATGTTTTGATAAAAACTAATGGAAGATTTGGATTATTTTTTCAAACTGCGCATTAGGTAAATTTTTATTCTCTTATGTTGTACATGCTTTATATATATATTTTCACTTTGCATTAGCACATGTATGATCATTTCTTGCCTTCTCTTTTAAGTCTTTTTTTTAAGTTTAAAACTTCCAGATAACTTAGACAAAATGCTTTTGCTTCCACAAATGTGGTATATGTTATGGAATATTTCCATAACAAATCAGCTCAGATAAACAAAAAATGACAAATGTAACATTCTCCTGAGGAAGCAAATTCATATTTGAATATTATTGTGCAAAATTGATTTTAACTGAAATGTGACAGAGCTGTGAGTTTTTCATACCACCTATTATTTATTTTCAAAACATAAACAGCATTTTTTTAAAAACTTTATTATAAGCTTTTCTGATGGAGAATTTTTTGTCATCAGATTATCTGTGATATGGTGTAATTTACGAAACAAAGTCCTCAACACTTTTAATACATATTCCACTGATTATATACTAGGAAATCTTATAAGTGTGTCATTGTTATCACATCCATAACATAAAGCGTCAGAATTTTAATAATTAATTTTGTTGCTGATCTTCGTACAAATCAGCAATAAAACTAATTATTACATAAAATATGTTAGGTGAACAGAAACGGAAAAATTCTATATATAATAAAGGAAATAACTCAAAATTCTGCTTAAAGAAATTGTTACATTTAAAATGAAAAATTAGAAATGTGTAAATGAGTTCAGTATCTGCTATAGAGTCCATAAAGAATAAAAAAAATTGGAACTAAAGGCAAATTAAACATAGTTGCAAAGTTAAACAAATGTCACAGGGTGAAATATGAAGAGTGAAAAATATTTGTTAATTATATTAAAGTAAAAGTTTATTAATTAACTGTATGAATAGAAAGTTTTGGAGTATTTATATATAATAATATAAAACAACTTTGTAAATAAAGAGAAGAGAAATCTATTTTTTTACTAGAGAAATTATTTAAATTGAAATTTAAGTAATAATTTTATTTATATTTTAACTTTTTTTTGTCATCATAGTTTTGTTTAAATATTGTTTTTATCCGAAATTATTAAAAATTTATAAAAAGTGTTATACATCATATCATACAATGAATAAATTGAAAAGACTCCTGTAAACAAATTAAAAAATGCTGAAGATAAATTGTTATATGCAGTATTTAAGCAATTAATGTATAGAATTTTAATACTTATGTGAATTTTTTTATATTGTATCTAAAAATATTTAATGTTTTTAAAATAATTATTCATTTCTAACTAAAAACATTCATACTTATAAAACATTTATTACTACCATTATTTACACACATAATTAAAATCATAATCACAGGTATATTTTGCTTAATAATATAAATATATGAATTCAGAAATTCTGGGAAAAATTCAACGATTCTTGAAAATTATGCAGTTTCTGGAATTTGACAGCCTTGAAAATCTATATGAATCATGATTTATGCACTTATCGTACAACCATTTAATACATTTAAATTCTTTAAACAAATGAACATAGAAAATGTTTATATGTTTTGATACTATTGTTTGGAAATTACTTAATCGGTTTAAGGATGCAACTTTTCTATCCTGATGTTTTTGTCTTTTGATAATTTTATAACAAATAAATTTAGCTTTTAGCTTTTTAATCCAAAATTTTTTATCCTAAAGCAACAATGTAGAATTCGTATTACAGTTATGTTTAAAAACAAAGGTCTTTCAGGTGTGTTTGTGCTCCGGGGAAACCCCGGAATTCTTGGGATTTTCAACTTCGATAGCCGGAAATTCCGGGGATCGTCGTTCAAAAGGAAGTAGGAATAATAATGAATTATTTATTTTGATCTGGGTAATTTTGTTTGCTTTTAAAGCAGAAAACGCAAGGTCAGTGTGTGTGGTGAAAACTTTTCCTTTCTTTCTTCAAAGGCAGTGATAATGCGTGAAAAAGGGGAAAAAACTTCTTTTTTGTTCTTTCCTTATAGCGAGTTATGACTCAATCCCCCGGTTTTCAGACATTCTCTTCTGGATTCTTTCGGCAAGTAGGTGCGGCAGAAAAAAAAGGGAGAGACTTCCTTCGACCAGATGTGCGATCATGTGACTCTGGGTTCAAAGGTCTTATCTCTCCTGGCCAATAAGTAGAGAAGGAGGATTTTTCACTGTATTAGCTATTTGTCATTGATCCCTTCGCAACTTTTTTTCTCCGCTGTGTAAAATTTTCAATTCATTTATTGATGCACGTGTAAATTTTTCGTTTCGTTTATTGAAGTATTTTTTTACTTATGCATGCAAGAGAATTTCACTATGAAATTCCTCGATATAAATAGTGATATTATATAATTAGAAGAAGGTGTCCGGAATGCATTAAGGTGGAATTGGATTGAATGGACAGATGGTAATGGGGATACCATTGGCATATGGTGCAAGAAAATAAATATTGCTGGACAAGCATATTGTGTTTTTTGTAACTCACTGCTGAAGTATGGTGGGGAAGGATTCAAGGCTTTCACAAATCATTCTAAAATTGTGACGCTCATAAAATATTCAAAGTGCATTAGACATTCAATGACTTTATGTAATTATGCTAATTCAAAAAATACTGATGGCACACTGGAGACTGATGCTCGGCCATTGGATATTGTGACAAGAAAAGTACGCCAAGAGGTATTAATAACTTCGTTTATCGCCGAGAATTCTCTTAATTTCAATGTAGCTCCCAATTTAATTGAATTCTGCAAACAGTTGAGCTGCGATCAGACGTCACTCAACTCATTGGAAATGTCCAGGACTACTGCATGTTATAAGATGAAATTTGGGCTCACAAAAACTATTAAGGAAAATATCATTAAAACTTTAAAGGAGACTCCATTTTCTCTAAATTTGGATGAAAGTACTAGCAATGCTCAAGAAAGTATACTGGCAATATTGGTGCAGTTTTATGACAACAATCAAAATGAAGTTGTAGTTCATCATTTTGCATTTCTAAAGATGGAATCTTGCAATTCAAAAGCTGTTTTTAAAGCAGTTGTTAATACTATTGAAGATAATAATATTCCATGGGCAAACTTAATCAGTGTATTAATGGACTTATGTAACACCATGCGTGGAAAAAAAGGGTGTTGAAACCAGACTACGATCAAACAAAGCACCCCACTTAGTAGATATTGATGGTGACACATGTCACACAGCTAATAACTGTACAAAAAAATTTGCTTCATGTTTTCATAGATACTTAGAAGATTTGTTTGATGACATCTATTTTGATATGAAAAACTGCAGTAAAAGAGAATTTTTTTTTCAAAATCTGTGAATCCCTTGCTATTAAAAAACTTAAGCCCTTGAAGAGACCAAACCATAGGTGGGTGTACATTTTATGTATTTTAGAAAGAATCAAAGATCTGTGGGATGCTCTTATTGCATTTTATTTTCACTACTTGGATAAAACTGATAAAGGGGATTATTTTTCTTATGTTGAAACTGTATACAATAAAAGAAATATTTCTGCAGCTGGGAAAAATATTGTTGAAGTGGTGTATTCTTGCTTGCATTCCCAACAACTCACAAAGGATGCTTTAGCTCGAAAAAAAAGAATACTAAATGGGTTATTTGTTATGCAAAACAAAACTTTATTGCATATGGCATTATATTCAACACATATATTAAATTATTTGAAACAAAAAACCAATGCTTCATTTAATACATTCCAGTATTTATAAATTTATGGCAAAATTTTTCTCTTTTTTTATGAAGCCAGAAAATATAGAGTGCATATCTTATAATGATTTATTAAAGGTTGTTGTCACAAATCCAGAATTCCATCTACCTAGCAGAGTAATATTTAGTGGTGCAGAAGCTTCCACTCTCCTGAAGAAATTACAAAAAATCATCCAATAGCAAAAGAATTCCAAATTTCTCTGATGAAAGCTTATACCGCACAGCATATGAAACAGAAATTACCCCTTAAAAATTCATATCTAATTAAGTTTTACAGCATTAGATCCAGAGCTAAGAGGTAAAACCAGTACAATATTAGCTTTTGAAAAATTATCATCTTTTATGTCCCATATTTTTAGTGATAATGAAAAGTCAAAAGTAGAAGCTGAAAAAAGGTTATACCAGAATGATATTGATATCACCAAAGAAATGCTCTACACATCTGATGAAAGTGGAAATCAAGTCAAGTGTACAATTGATAAATATTGGTCTAAAGTTTTTAATTTAAAAGATGATTTCAGAAATGATTATAAGTATCCTACATTGGCAAAATTGGTCAAAGCCTGCCTTAGCTGCTTCCATGGCCCATTAATGGAAAGTGCATTCAATTTAATGGATGCACTTGTCACTGACTATAGAAAATCTCTTAAGATTGATTTCCTAGATGCAGTGCAGACTATTAAATATGATTTAATGGCTTCTAAAAGAACCTCATGGGAAAAATATGGCTCAAAAAATCCAATGACTGATTCAATTCACAAAGATCTCTTACTGAATATGAACAAAAGTTGGAAAACATATCAAGAAGACTTAAAAACATGTATTTCAGATAAGTCACCTATAAAAGTCTCTGAAAAACCTTCTACATTAGCAGAAAAGCAAACTGCTTCTACCTCTGCATGTGCAGTTCTTGAGGAAATTTCTTCAACTTTAAATATGAGGTAAATAAAAGTCAACCTTCCTGCAATTATTAAGTTCATCACAAAAGAAAGACAAGCCCACAAACATCAGAAAATAAAAAAAAGCAGCAGAAATTAGATAATTTTTTTTAAAGAATTAATTTAGGTAATTTAAAATATTTACATAAATGTAGTAGTTTATATGTTTGAAAGTTTATGGTTATTAATTTTGCAAAAAAAAGTAATTCATTGAACTTTTATAATTAGGTTATTCAATACTTCATAATTGTAATTTTTCATTTCTCCCCCCTTCCGTAAAAGTGCAGGGGATTTCTTGGGGTCCCACAAACACTCCTGGTCTTGTTATCTGAGATTTCATATTTAACGATAAAAATAATTCAATTTGATCACCTTGTGTTTAATATTTGACTAATTTTCCATCTTCAGTCAAGATTCATTATTCAAAACAGTTTTTATTATGTGACTCTGGTTGAATCGAGAGTGTGGTCATCCTTTGAAATTTTAAATTCATTAATATTTTTAAAATCGCAATTTTTCAATAGTTTAATTACAAATGAAAATAAAAACACATAACTTTTTTCTTCATTCTCTCTCTTGCTCTCTTTGTTTTGAGAATTTTAAGTCAATATTTATTAAATTTATAAAGGATGCAGATAGTTTTAAGAACTTATTGAAAAATTAACTTCTTTTTCATATTAATTTCAAAAATAAATAATGTGAATAAGTTGTGAGAAAAAAAGTGAAACTGTTGTCCATGTATGTGATGTCAAAAATTCAAAGCCTGATTGTTTTATGATATATATATATATATATATATATATATATATATATATATATATATATATATATATATATATATATATATATATATATATATATATATATACATAATATTAAAACCCTATGTAACCTTTTTTTCAAAGAAGTATTTTTACTATTTTTTTTAAAAAAATCGTGAAATTTTTAATAGCTGCTGTTATAAAACATTTATGTTTGAATTTTCATTTATAAAATTTTAAAAATATCAGGACAAACTCTCATAGTAAATTATTGTTTTAAAATTTGTTGCATATTGAAAAATTGTGCTAGATGCATTTTTTTTTTAGATTAAAGAATTTTTTTCAATTAACCATCTTGGTATTTAAGTATATTTGAATTTATGCATGAATCTGATATTCATAATTATAGTAATTGCAGATAATTTAAAAAATTGTCACACTTTCTGACTTGTATCCTAATTGTTTTATTTTAGAGCAAAATGTTTAAGAGCATCAAAAATGTTTCATAGCCTTTCTTTTGCTTAATCATTTGATTATATCAAGTATGAGCACTTGTGAAATATGCAAATTGCATGACAGTTTTTCATGTCTTAAGAATAGCTGAAACCATAGAGTTCAAATGCATATATTTAAATTTTACTTTATGATTGTTGCATAAATTAGATATATTCATAAATTAAGTGCATAAATGATAAATGCATAATTCTGTTATGAGAAATAAAGGAGAAAAAATTATTTCAATTATTTGATAATTATTAGCTGTAAAATTGCAAATAACACTAAAATATAATAAAATTTTAAAATTAAAAAAAAAACTTAGCCTTTTTGATGAAATGTATGAAATTCTATTCGTCAACTAATGAAATTACTTGAAGTATTTTGTGTTATTGATTAATTTAAAAAAGATTGAAAATATAAAAATAAAGACTTTATTCTAATTATCCATTATAAAAAATAATCTTAAAATAATTCAGAATTTTACTTTCAAACTTATATAATAATAAGTCGATTTCTTTTGAATTCTTTCTAAAATTTCATAGTGTTGAAATTTATAAATTGTAATTATTTAAGTTATTTTTTGACTTCAATAATTACAGGTATTAAAGATGCTAGATTCTTTGCAGATACTCTAGAAATTCTGTCTGTAATTCATTTAGTTTTTTTTATGAAATACTCACTGTTATTGTTACAATTATTTATTTTAATTTTTCTTTCAGAGATACTTGTGCTGGCATGGCTTATCTGGAGTCTCGTCAGGTTGTCCATAGAGATTTGGCAGCTCGAAACGTTTTGATATCGGATGAAAGTGTAGCGAAGGTATTTGTTTATTTAATAATTATTTAAAAATGTTTTGTTTATAATTATGAAATAATTTATTATTTCTTAATTATAGAAAACATCTCTTAAAATTAACTATTTCATAAATGTTTTTAATTTAATATTGTTAATTAAAAACAGCTATAAGTATCTGTTTGTTAGTATGCTGCTGTGAGAAAAAAACTTATGCTAATTTAATGTAAAATTAATTTGTCATATTTCACATAGAAAAAATAAATTCCTTTATAGATGGTATAGAATATGTTATTGTACTGATTTTAATAATTTTTTTTAAATGTGTGTGTAGATTTTTACAGAAAATTGTTTCAATTATATAAAACTGAAATACATGTTTTTATTTGTTTGAACTGAAAGTTTATTGATTTTGATGGTATGAAATGATGTGTGATATCTGCTGCCAAAGAATTTTGCTGAACTTTTCCTAAGAATTAAATAGTGACTCATTATTTAGGTTTGTGTATAGCTATTAATTTTGAAAAAATTAGAACATATTTTTTTAACATTTCAGTTATCATTGAAGTTGGAGTGTGAACTTTTTAACCTAAGAGTCATGAATTTCATGGGCCACAACAAAAATGGTTCATCATAACAATATGTTATAGTTTATCTGCAGATTTTTATTTTAGGGCTAATTGTCAGTAGAGTGTCATTGGAGTAAGGATGAACTCTACTCCACTTGCACTTTCACATAGCAATTAATAGAGTATGTTCTAGCAAAAAACAGTGTGTTAATTTGGTTGAAAAATTTTCATTTGTTGAAATGGTTTTGAATCTGTTGTACAGTTTGAAAGTATGTACTATGCTTAAAAATGAATTGGAGTGTTGAACAATTCCAAATTTTAAGTTAACAATAAATATAATGCTTTGATTTGAAGTTAGATTTTTTATGGAAATTGAATTGTTCAATTTCAATGAATCAATTATTGTGTTTGTCTTGTCATTAAATAGGAATTCTTATTGTTATTTTGCATCATTTATTTAAATTATAAATTTTGCAATAATAGGAATAAAATGTGAACATAATGTGAATATAAATAGAATATAATAAGAATAGAAGAATAGAATAGAAAGGAATATAGAATATAATAGGAATATAATGTGAACAATATAAATTGTCATAATTCACATTATTTTTGCTAAGTCATAATTTAAAATCCCTGATTTATGTAAAAAGTATAGTCTAGTGCAGGGCTTCCCAACCTTTTTAGCTAGCGGACCCCTTTTTCAGGCAAAATTCCACAACGGACTCCTGTCAGTCAAGCACACAGTAATTACTAAAATTCAGCTCGAAGGCCATCAGAATTAAAAACTCCATAATGCAAGTGCAATTTTTTTTCAATAACCCCCACAACGAATCAAGAGTCTTTGATTTAATGATGAATGCAAACAACTTTAAACTAACTGCATTTCTGTTAGTCTGAATTCCCACTCTATATCCGATACTTTCTGTTTGATACATCGTTCAACTCACTTGGCAGGCCATATTTCTAATTGAGTGGAGGGTTATTGCAAAGAAAAGTAACATTCGTTGGATAACATTTTAATTTTATGAACAAAAATATCAATACAAACAGAATCCAATTAATTATTAATTTATAGAAAATACAAACAAATACCTACAAAAGCTATAGATGGGGAACATTTATTGATCAACGACGAAACACAATGCATTCTTCCTTACTAGAGATGAGTCTGTAGGAAGAATAATAGAATCTTGATGTGAATGTTGAAGTTGCTTCTGATGACATAATTTTGAAAAGTCAGACTCAATGCTTGACAACTGGAGACGGGTGTCAGGTTCAACATCTAGGCAGCTTCGATACTTAGATTTGGTGCCGGCATAGATCAAGAATCCGGATTCGCACATGTATGTTGAGGCAAATGGAAGTAGAACAAGTTTTGCTTTTTCAACAAAGGGTAGAATTTTTTGTTTCCCAAACGTATCCAAAAGTGTGAGTAACCATCACTATTGAAAGTAGATTTCAAGGTTGTGACTGTAAATTTCTATTAACTCATATTCATTTAACGATAGAATGTTCGGCTTTTTGGATACAGCAAATGGATTAACCATCCAATTGTATTCCTGTAGTTTCTCATCTTGAGCTGTTAAGAAATAATATTCAAACGATGACTTTGAGCCTCGGAGGAGTTCGAGGATTTTATGAAACAAATTGTTCCCAAGCTGCAATGTCTTGTCTTTCAAAAAATTGTTGAGAAGAGAAAAACCCTCAACCTCCCCTTCCTCCACATTCTTTGCCCGAAAATTAATTTTCCTCTTGAACGCTCGAACTTAATCGTTTGTAGTGACGTGACCATTGTTGTATTGAAGTATTCATTTAGCTCAATTTGGAGAATATATCTGCCAAATAAACTAGTATACATTGTCATAATTCATCATTGATAATCTCTACCAATTTGGTATTATGGTAGTCTAAAAGTAAAGTTAGGACTTCTAAGCGTAATTCATATAATCGAGAGAGTGCATTTCCACATGAGAGCCACCTTACTTTTGTATGAAGAAGCAAAGAATAATGAAGGCTTCCCATATCTTCACATAGTATTTCTAAAAGTCTTGACTCCAAAGGTCGTGATTTTATGCAATTAATAATTCTGACAGATTCATCTAAAACTTTCTTGAAGGATGGAGGCATTTTTCAATAGCTAAAGCATGTCTGTGGAGAACCCAATGACTACTACTGCAATCCTTCGAGCTCTCTTTTGTTTTTGTTACCGCCCCAACCATTGGAACCGTCATAGCTTTTCCACCATCTGTTTTCACATCGATGCAATTAAACCATGGAATTTCATTGGTTCATAAAAAATCGTCTAACAAACGGAATATTCCAGCACCTGTTGTAAGGGCAGGTAGTGGTTTGCACAGGATGAGGTCCTCTGCGAAACATCCTGAGTATGCATGACGAACAAAAGCCAATAAAATTACTAATCCCGCAACGTCAGTAGATTCATCTATTTGGAGAGAAAAGGAATTGTGTTGGATGTGAGAAACCAGAGATTCTTCCCCATCATTTAACATGTCAACTGTCCGTCTGTTGATGGTATTGTTTGATAGTGGCACTGAAGATATAAGTTTTATTGCCTTTTCATCTAACATACAAGAATCAAAATCGCTAACACATGGCTTTGTGAGGGTTTCCACAATGTTATGAACTTTGATTTTGACTAATTTATTTTGCAGAATCAAATATTGGTGATTTTAATCACATAAAAATATTATGATCAAATTAATATAAAAAATATTGTTTGTCAAAGCTGATATTGGTAAATCAGTTTATATTCTAAACAAGATAAAGTGGAAATTTAACTTTAGATTAATTTTATTTCTAAATTTTTTTATTATTTTCAAGTTCATTATTTTTTTAAAAATCATGTTATATTATTTATTTTTATAGTTAAATTTATTAGTGGAATTGTACGTAAATTTCTTTTTCTGTTTCAAACCAAAATTGTATTTTTTAAGAATCTCATTTTTCATGATTTTTTTTATAAAATATAGGTGTGCGATTTTGGTTTAGCAAGAGAGAAATGTTTTAATCTTGAAGGTGGAAAGTTTCCTATCAAATGGACGGCGCCAGAAGCTTTAAGGCAAAGTGTGAGTGAATAAATTATAATTATGTGTATGCTACTTGTTAATTTTGAGTATGTTACTTGAATTATACTTTGGCTTGAAATTATTCTCAAATAAATAAATTTGTTTTTAAATTTTATCATAGAATTTCTCTAATAAGTCTGATATGTGGAGTTTTGGAATTTTGCTATGGGAAATATATTCATTTGGTAGAGTGCCTTATCCAAGAATAGTGAGTAAAAAAATTTTAAAATGTTATAAATGATATATGAATTAAATTTTTATATGATTTTAATAGCAATTATGAGTCAGATTTTTACCCATTAATATCCACCTGGTTCAAAATAATCAAAATTAAAACAGAAATTTGAAAAGAAAATTGATATTTCTATGATAAAAATGTATGCATAATATTTATTTATAATATATAAATGATCGACCTGTAAGTTTTTTCGTAATATAAAATGGCTATTTCCTTTTAAAAAATTTTCAAAAATCTTGTCTTTTTGGTTTTTGGAAGATGTTTTTGTATTTCTGTCCAATAAATTAGCCTATATATTTATATAAAAACACATTGGTCATTCTAGATATAATACATAATGAATTGCATGTTTCTGTGTTTTATATACATGTATCTTAAGAATGATATTTTAACATTATCATTTCATAAGATTAAATTTTGATATACAAAATATTAAATTTATATGATTACTATTTTGAAAATCAGTAAAATGTAGTTAAAATTTCACTTTGTTAAAATGATAGTCATTAAGTGGTTAAATGTCCTCACAAAAGTTTTATATTGCTGTATGATGGAGCAACAGATGAGATATTGTATTTTATTGTCCTTATTAAACTTATGCAGCTGTGTTGATATGAAAATCCTGTCCAACAATCAGTCACTTAAATAATAATCTGGAAATAATTTCTAATTTTTTAACCTCCATTACATGTGTGCCCAACAAATTATATCTAACTTAAAAATCTAATACCTTGATTTAAAATATGTTTAATTGTTTATTCTGTGTCGTTCAAAGAAAAGAAAGAGAAATCATTATTTCCCTGAAAATCCAACCTCTTTTAACATGTAATAATTATTACTTTAGTCTATTACTATTCTTTGATGTCTAAACATATTTAATACTTTATATTATGTACCACATATACTTTATACTATATAAAGCATATTTTATAAGCATCAAATAATTTCTAACAATACTAATGATTTCATTTGTGTTCGTTATTTTATTTTACATTTTCTAATCTGTTTTTAGGAATGCATTTATAAAATACCTGCATACTAAATCAGATGGAAGTAAATTATAGTGAGCTATTTTAAAATAAGTATACAGAGTACCCACAAATAAATGACAGTTTAAAATTTTTTAGTATTATAATGTAAGGTTTTCTATTATAAAATAATTTTTTGATAAACATAAAATCATTGTTCAATGTTTATTCAATGATTTCTGTTCTTGCACCTTCAACTTTAATCACAGGTGACAGTATTTTTTTGGAAAGGCTTCTGCAGCAGTATGCACTATAAAAAATAGAATTTTATTTCATAACTTTTGTAGTTAGTATAATTGTGTTTTTTAATATAGTTGTGGACATTGAGGTTTGTTAATTTATTCTCCATATATCTCTGTATGAAATATTCTAGTGGATTGAGATCAGGACAACACATGCTGGCCATTCTTCCTTGGAAATAAAGGAGGGACAATTCCACTTGCACCACTATTGAACAATCTTTGCTCTGTGGGCAAGTGCCGAATCTCATTAAAATGTGAATAGATAATGTTTTTTTTTTTTCATTCTAACAACTTTTTTCATTAAAAGGAAGATACAGTTTTCATTACTGAAAATGATTTCTAGAACCTATAAGTAATTTTTTTTGTTGTTATCAAAAATTTTCCATAAATCCTGTTATTTTGCTTATTATGAAATGCTTGCAAAATTAATTTCTTGATCTCTTGTTTTTAATTTAAAACTTGTCCCTTATAACATGTTTTTGAGTAACTCATTGCACTTCCTTAGTTTTTCAACTTTATTTTTCTTGGTTTTTCCATGGACTGTTATTTTCTTGTAAGTTTTTACTTTTAAATTCTATTTAATGATGACTCCATCCTTACTTTTTAACAAATTTAAATCTCACAAAATTGTCCGAGCAAATTGTGCAGGATTTTTTCAAATTCTTTCATGGTTACAATTTATTAGATTTTTTGTTTGTACATTGCATTTTTCCCACCATTATGCTCTATTTCTACACCATATGTTTCTTTAAACCATTTTAAAGCGCCCATGTTGATAATGCAAAGAATAAAATGGCTATGAATTATGAATATCATCTGCACAAATATTGATAAAATAAAACTATTAAATTTTGCCATTATAGAAGAATTTTTTGAATAAAAATTATTTGCAAAATAATTTTGTGTCATTATTTATTTTAGTGCATGATGTGATTTTTTCACGCTGAAATATGTTATCATTTGCTCTAAAGTTTAACTTCTTTAGATATTCACAATCTTAACTAAATATTTTTTGTTCATGTGATATAAATTATGTAAATGAAACAGTCCTCTTTTTTTTTATCTTTATCTTAAATTGTTTAAAAATTTCTATTTTGCTTGTAATCTTTATCATAAGGAAACTTTGATCATAAATGATTTAGAAAGTATAGTAAATGATTTATGCATTTCTCCTTTTAATATTTCATTTAATAGTTATAATGGACTTATCTCAGCTTTTTAGTTTCCAGCATGAAATAAATTGAATATGGTGGCATAAATGTTCCATAAATTATTTTTATCTATTTATTGTACCGCTGTTATAATTCCTATATTAATCCATTAATTTTCTAGAATCCAAGTGACAATTTTTATTTGATTTTATAATATGTTTGGAGTATATTTTCCCATTTTGTCATCAGTTTAAAGATAGATACTTGGAATAAAATAATTTATTCTTTTCTATCTTTCCAATCTTTAAATTTTATTGAACATTTTTTAATTTAAATTTAAGCGATATTAAATGAAGTTTTAGTTTTAATTTAGAATATGTAGTATTTTAACATTTTTCTTAACTTTGTTTATTGTATTATTCTTATTTTTTAGGAAACTACATATAACTAGTAAATTTTATTGACATTGTTAATAAAGTAATTGCATACATTGTTTTCTAGCCCTTGAAAGATGTAGTGAAGCATGTTGAGAAAGGTTACAGGATGGAAGCTCCTGAAGGCTGCCCATCTGACATCTATGACATCATGCAACAAGCTTGGGATCTCGAGCCTGAAAACAGACCTAATTTTGTAGATGTTTTGAAACGATTAGAGGTACTGAGGGCTATAACTGACTGAAGTGTGTAGAAAGTGATTTTTTTGTAAGCTCACTTGTCTCTTTCTTTTTTTAATTCTTTTATAAAAGTCATATAATTATGTACAATTGCTTAACTTAATACGCTTATATTGAAATGACAATTATTTCAAAAGTAAGTTTGTTATTAATGAAAGATTTCAAGTTTGGAATATATTCATAAATGGAACAAAACTTAATCTGCTATGTATTAGTTTATTGTATTCAAAATTTCTTTTAAGTGTACATTGAATGCAAGCATTTTAAAGTTCTGTAAGTTTTTAAAATTCCATGTTTCGATTTTTTATTTATTATGTACTTCCGCGTGGTGACTGAGTGTTATTCTTTTTGTAGCTCATGCATGTCATAAAAGCTGACTGAAATGGATACCCAGTGTCTGGGGCTTAAGCTGGGTTCCAGGGAGTTTATAAATTTGGAGGCTTGGTTCTTCAGGTTAGGGGTTGGGTGTGTGGTTAACAACTTTATCAAATATTTTTTTTTTAAAGAAAAAAAACTTAAGAAAATTTTGGATGCATCTCAGGAGACAATTTGGAAATTGATTTAAGGAACAGTGGAATGTTTGATCATAGTATAGGATTGAGCAAAGAATAGTTAGTAAGTGCATCTGAAATGGACAAAGCAGAGTATCCTGGAGAAGAAGCTCTTTACTTTAGCTGCCATCAGAATAAGCATGTTTTTGGCATTAGATTTTACTGACCAAAAGAATGAAATATTTAATAATTAATTTTAAGGCAAGTCTATATAAGAGGATTCTTTTCAAATTGGTGCATGATGTGCCCATGGACCAGCTAAAGAAAGGAATGAAGATATCAAGGATGTCTTCTATGATGAATTGGAAACACTACTGAACTCATGTCCCAGACATATTAAAATTTTCTTAGGAGATGCCAAAGTAAGCAGGAAGGCAGAATCTTGGTCTATAATTGGAAAACAAACTCCGCAATGAATCAAATGAAAATGGATTGAGAATCATGCTGCTCACAATATGATAGTAGCAAATACAAAATTTGCACACACAAACACAATTACACATGGAGATCACTAGATGTTAACTTTTAGAATAAAATTGATAGTGTTCTTTCAAATTCAAGATCAAGTGTATTGATTGTGCGGTCAATGCATAGTGCCAATGTAGACTCGGATCATTACCTTGTTGTAATAAAAGTGAGATGTAAAATTTCAAATGCAAAAAAAAAGTACAGTGAGAAAATTTAATTGCAATAAAAACGAAGAGATCCAATAACAATTTGTACTAAAATTAACTAAGCAATAAAGTTTGAAATAGCTTACAGGGTGAAATTAATAAAAAATGGGAGAGTTAGTTTCAAAAACATCCTGAAATCATCAGAAAAGACTATTTTGGGAATCAAATCAGAAAGAAAATCAAATGATTAGTTTGCTAATGAATGCATACAAGTAACATCCAATTAAAAAATTTTATATGGAAATATGATTCAGAAGAAACACACTCAAGTTTCACTGGAATGCTACAAAAATACAAAACAAGAAGAAAAGGAAATCAATAAAGCCAAAAATGGCAATATTTGGATAATCTACTGAAAGATGTTGAACATTTAAGAGGATGAAATAAAGGCAAACTTTTTTAACAAAATAATTATGGGACTTAAAAACTTTAAATCCAGAATTACCCTCTGCTGATCTAAAACTGGAACCATCCTCACAAATAAATACTGCTTATGTGCTATAGAGATGGAGAGAACATTTTGATGACCTGCTAAATCAGAAATATCCTTTAATAATAACATTGACATTATTTATATTGAGGAAAATGAAATTTTACTGTTGAGTATGGAAGAATATGTGGCAACACAGCATTTCCCACAAATTTTCCTGCTGGCTGATTAGCAAGAGAGAGCTGGCACTTTTTTTTTTGATGCGACTTATTAAAAATCGTGTGTTATCGCAATGTTTTCTAGTTAATGTTTAAATAAATATTTTAAAAGTAAACTCCTGTGTTTTGTATTGAAGTAGTTGGCTGGCATTTCATTCTGGCAGAAGTTTCTTAACCTATTATTGGAAATGATTTTCTCAGACATTTTAGTCTTCTCATAGACTGCAGGAAAAACTGCAGGATTGCTGTACTAATTTAGCAACAAAGGAACCTGTTCTAGTGAAGTTGGGAGCCAAGGTTTGAGCAGTTTCAGATGTCTCACCTTTTCACATACTGATAAATTCTTTTTCCTAGTCTGATAAATGACTACCCTAACACGATGTACTATACATTGAGTCCTGTGTTTGCTCAACCACACAGCTCTGCACTCCCAAAGAAAAATTATTAATGCATCATATAATTAATCTTGGAGTTGTTATATTAGATCAGTTTTCATAAATTATTGTTTTTCTGTATCACAGATTTCACAGAACTCCTGAAAACTCCTTAAATTCAAAAAAAAAAAAAAAAAAAACTCTTAAAACTTATGGTGTTTATTTTTGCGTTTATTTTTTTCAATAAAATGGTCGGAAAACTTAATTTAGTTTTAGTTTTTAATATTACCACTAGATGGTGGCATGATCGAAATTAAATTATTTTGTATTAACTGTTGATTTGTATAAACGTTTTCTAGATCTAGTTCAGCTACAATGATTTCATAATAACTTGGTTAGTAGTATTTAGATTTATGTGAAGTGAAGTAATTACCAAACAAAAAAAATGTGCAACTATGATCAGCGACTTTAATTGATTCTTTTTCTATTTGCTGCTCTTTTTCTTGCATTGTATAAAATTCTGTGAATATTAATATTTAAATATAAAATTTTTGAGTTAAAACATATTTTCTACGTTTCCCTTGGCTGAGCTAGCAGCCTCTTAGCACTCTTGCCTTTGGTTCAACAGTTTGTGTTTTCGAATCCCATCTTGGACATGGATGCTTGTAGTGGTTCGGAATCCACTTTAAACCGTAGGTCCCAGTCTAATTAGCCCTCGTGTGCAAAAATTGACCGTTGAGCAACAAACAAAACCAAACCATGTTTCCCTTGATGAAAATTATGTATAATTCAATTGAATTGGGATAAATTTGTTTATTAATGAAATAAATACTGAAATAAAAATTATTTAATATGCCTGGTGGAAAGTGTCTTTTCAATGACCAATGGACATTTGAAACCATATCTAATAGTTGTATTTGTTTTCAATTCTGAATAAATAAATAGACAGGAATCTATTGGAAATGTCTAAAAACTCTAAAATAACTCATTATTTTATACAATGTACAATCCAGTATTATATAGAATGTGGATTATTTTAATAAAAAATTTGCTGTTATACCTGTAAATTCATTGAAGGCTTTTGAAATAATCATTAATAATTTAAACTTAAATAAAAAAAATAGTCTTATTAATGTTTGCAGTTATTTATTTTTATTACTTACAGAAATGAAGGAAAAATATTGCATGTATATAATTATATGCATATTTATTTAAGAACAATTTTTAAAATAAAATAAAAAATTATTTAACATGAATGTCCATACCTCCTGGAATTTGATTCTTGGAAATCTGTACGAACCCTGCTATAGAGTATTATTAGTATAAAGAACTTTTTTATTCGCATTTTAAATTTGCACTTCTCAGTGTATTGAATAATTATTTTTTAATTGTATGCTCTTTTATTATCAGACAATTTGTTTATTTTGCTAATTTACATTCTAAAAAATATCTGAAAATTAAAATATTATATCCTAATTTTATTTATGTTTGTACAAATAAATTATGTTTTTGGAATGCCCTTGTATTAATTAATGATTTCATGAAAATTCATATAATAATTTTTGATGTGTTTTTATCATCTCAATTTCATTAATATTGTCTAGTCAATTATTTGCTTTGTTCTATTTATGTAAAAATGTTCCAATCTCTGCGCAATTTTTTTTGTGTGAAAGTTATTTAAAAAAAACTGATAATCTATTTCCATCAATATTTTTCATCCAGTGGTCTTATTTTTTCCCTCAGGTTCTCCTAGCTGCCCTCATCTGTCTGATGTGCAGGAGCATTTGTTAGAATTGCAGTGCCTTTATGGTATGCATCTAAAGAAAAGACATGAGAGTCAGTGTACTTGTGTCAAACTGTGCTTCCAAATTAATGAAGACTGAGCACAAATATCCATTTCTCTAGTGTACATTTTAAAAAAATATAAGATAGTCTTTAATTTATGAAGCATCTCATATACTGTGTAAAATTACTCATTAATACCGATCCATATCATATTTGGCCAGATTTTTGTACATTTTTTAATCTATCTGAATTTTATATGCACTCTGTCTTCTCTGTGTGTTATACAAACTTGTATTGTGTGGGGTGAGAATTTTATGAAAATATGATTGAATTCTTTTCCTTTTCTATCTGATAATTAAAAAGAGCCTTTGTAAGTCCTATTATATTTAAAGTTTTCATACAATTTATTGAATGATATTTTTCACATTTTGATATGTTTTTAGAGGATTGTTGATGCCATTATGAAGTAATTTCTTAAGTTTTTCTCATTCTTGCATGCTAATAGATATTTAGAACATCTATATTTATTAAGATGTAAATTTATAAGTATTCATGTGCATATCTGCTAACTCTTCCAATTTTTGTTTAAAATTCTGACTTAGAATTTTCAAAAATTTTTATCAATCTAAGAGCAATGAAAACAGATTATATCAACATATTTTAATTATGAAATTTAAAAAAATAAAAATATCAAAGTAAGCTTATTGTAAACTAACTCTTATAAAATCGATTTATAAGAGTTAGTTTATATAAATCGATCCCTTTTACAATCTCATTATTTCTTGGGGAAAGCAAAAATAAATGGTTCAGATATTTGTGCCAAAATAGCTCATCATTCATTCGTAACAAATTGTAAAAAAATTTATTAGTGTTTATTTTATTCTGATTATTATTGATTAATTTTAATAGTTTATATAACTTGAATATTAAATATATTAACATTTAAAACGATTAATAAACTATCACATATTCCCATGAAATTAATAAAAATATTCACTGCATTAAACATAACTTTATGACATGGTTTTTGAGTAAATTGTTTGGATCATTGTTTTTAAATTTATAAAAGTGCCTATTATTTGTGTTAAATAAGAAATGAATTTATTCAATATTGCTCCTATAACCAAAAATTGAAAAAAATACAATCAAAGGATATCATACATAAAATTTAACAAAGATATTACTTTGAAATTTTTTAATTTGATTATTAAAGTTACACTCGTTGAGAATATGAGTTGAGTCTTCCACTCATGCTAATTTATTCAATTAAGCATGTATATCTAAAAAAATTTAATTTTCAGTATATATAAAATAAGTTGCTGAAATATAATTGTTTGTAACATTAAATAAATTAATATATTGCATAGTTAAAATATGAACATTTTAAATATGTTACATGTCAGTTTCTTTTACAAAAAAGTAAATTATTTTTTATTCAAGAAGGACATTCAAGTTTTATTGAATTACTTGTCATTTTAATGTTTGCAGCTTAATTTCACATCAAATGTACTGTTGAATAGTTTCATATTGTTAAAATTCTGCGACTCATTTTTACTTGAAAGTTATTTTAGTGAAATTTAGGCTGTAAGTATACAAAAATAGGAACAAGTATGTAAATTCTGATAACAAAATTTATGGGAGATTGGCGTTATGCATTTGATTGTTTTGTATTGACAACTTTTTTTATATAACCATTGATTCTTGAAGCTCTTTAAGTCTAATTTTATTTACATATTAAAAATTTTCACAACATTTGTACTTAAAATATTGGTACATGCCAAGCTGTTTCTAGCTATGTGCCTTACAGATTGTATCGCTTTTTACCCAAAGTATTTTTCCTTAATTTAGTGGAAGTGCAATTTTCTAGTTAGCATCATTTGTAAAATTTATTCTTTTAAATTTATTTATTTTGAAGCATAGTATGCAATTAATATTTTAACTTTAAAAAATTGAACTATGTATCCATAGATAATATATATTGTACCTCTCATAAGATTTATGGATCTAGCCATTTTTTTATTGATATCAATAACTGAAATTAAAATTCATGTAGGTATAAGCTTAATTGCCATTAATACCTGCCATTTACATTTAAAAGTAAACGTTTCAGCATATTTTAGTTTCTTTTAAAATGTAGCTCTTAAATATATGTGTGTGAAATTATTAACTATGTATGCAATTAGATGGAAAATTTTTCATAGTTTTTTAGCAAAAATTTTATTAATTTTATCAAATACTCAGTTTAAAATAAAAATGTTCCATACTCACATCAATGCTTTTTTATGTAAAAAAGAAAAAGGTATCTTGAGATGACAACCCATTCATCCACCTGTGGGACATACGGCATTTTTACATACCATTTTAGATGAAACTTAATAATGTTTACAAAATGGGAAAAAAAAATGCGATAGAAAAATGAAAAAATTTGTAAATTACATAATATTCATTTTGAAATAAATTATATTTTTCATGTTCATGTTTGATATTTCTTTCTTCTAAAAAAATTATTATAAAGCATTGGTCCATTTTTAAAATTAAATATTTTTAAGATATTCTAAAATTATATAAATAATTTTCAGAATTATTTGTCTTTTTTATTTTTTATAAAAATTAATGGAAATTATTTATAAGACTAAAATAAGCATTACTTAACAACAAGAATATAAGCATTTTGTCATCTTCAAATTGTATTAAAATATTTTCAATTAATTTGTTATCTTTCTGTTGATATGAGAATAGGATAGATCCTGTTTAAATGTGTTTGTGTAGTCCAGATTATGTACATACAGCTCTAGTTTTTATACTATTTACTAAAATCCATAAATTAATGAAAATCATCAATAAAATGGTTTTGAAATTGTGTTTTAGTTCTTCAAATAAAAGTTTAGTGTGTTAAATTGCTTTAATTACATTGATTATTTTATTTTTATTTTACTTTGTTTAAGAGAAATATATTTATGATATTAATTTATAGAATAATAGATTATAATTAGAAATTGACATGAAAAGAAGTTTTCAAAAGAAGGATAGTTTAAAGTAAATTAAATTAATTTATATTTTATTTGAATATTCATTAATCACATGAAATAAAATAGCATTTCCCAAATGATTAATGCAGAGATGCCGTTTGTTTCAATTCTTCCGTATTTCGTACGGATTTCTACTCTTCGTTACGGAGTTACGATGATCTTAACGAAATGACGGACAATAGATTTCTCTCTCGATCTCTAATAATAATCCTTTTTTGTCATGTACGATTATATTATTATAGTATTGCAGCGATTAAAATTTGTGAAGGTTACAAATAAATTACTAATTTAGTGTTGAAATCGGATTAAGAAAAATATGCCTGGTATGTAGAACTGCTAAGAGCGCGCGTTCAGGTGATCATCGACTAAAAGTGAACATCTCGTATTTTCCTTTGCATAAGTCTTTTAGTCATGCGCCTAAGAATGGCCATGTCTGACTCGTTCTAATGTTTCAGAATACTCGGCATTCTGCAAGATTTGTTCGTCAGATATTGTGATTTCGCATGGTGGACGAGATGATTGCCGCCGCCATTGCGGTTCTAAGAAACATAGATAAAGAAAAAATCAGGTGTTCGAGTTTAGATAAATTCTTCTCTACAAGTAATGCATCAGATGATCCAACGAATGCTTCACTTCTCTTCTTATCGTTTCTTATCGAACATAATTTATCCATATCGACAGCAGATCATGCAAAACAATTATTACTAACGATGTTTCCCGATTCTAAAACTGCGAAACTTTCTTGTGCAAGAACAAAAACAGCCCTAATACACACTATAGCACGGAATACTAGCAGAGAAATATTGACAGCTATTCGAGAAAAGTATTTTTCATTAGCGACCGACGGAAGCAACGATTTTAACAATTAAAAAATTATATCCAATTGTGATAACATATAATATGTAATTAATGTATATTAAAAATTTAACAGTCTGTTATTATTGTTTCTAGATTTATAAAACCATCCACACACACACACACTATTAGTGATACCAGTAATTTAATGAATTTGAAGTAAGAAAAATCAAAAGGAGGATTGTGATTTAGCGGTTGGTAGTAAAACCAGAGTATTTTTGGAATCACTAAATTTAAGTGAAACTGAGACTTCTTTTTATGAATCAGTGAGGCACTTTTATTCCACTGCATATTCGTATATCATTAAAAAGTTTCCTCTAAGTGATGAACTTTTAGAACACGTTCAGACAGCTGAATGATGTTAAATTACGAAAAGATGTTAGATTTCAATCTATTCAATATTTATTATCCTTGCTGAAATTTAGTGTGGAAGAGCTGGACAAATTAGAAGCTGAATTTTTCCTCTATCAAAATGAAGCTTTTACAATTGGAAATGGTGAAAGAATGGATGAAGTTTGGCACAGAATTTCTTGTCACAGAGTTTGGCACAGAATGAAAACAGATAATGGAAAACAGAAGTATGAAATTTTAAGCAAACTGATGAGTAGCATTTTAGCTGTTCCTCATGCTGAAACTGAAAGAATCTTCAGTGTGATAAAAAAAATATGACTGAATTTAGGCCAAATCTCAGTATAGAGAGTTTAAATTCGCTCTTAATTGAGAAAATAAAAAATATTTCAGACTCAAAATTGTGTTATCAGAGAATTTTCTCAAACAAATCAGTATGGCTAAAAAAATTATAACACAAAATGTGTGATAGTCATTTATTTCTATTTATCATGTCATTTATTTATTCTCAGTTAACAGATCAGTATGCTATGTTTGTTTTAAATAAATTATTTCTTTTCAATATCAGAATTTTTCTTTTCAATATCAGTGTTTTCTTTTCCTTGTAATTATGTAAAAATCTGTGCTGTAAGGATGTCTGAGGTAAGGCATTTAAATTTAAAAGAATGGTTTACTTTCTTAATTATTATTTCTTTTTATATTTATTATGATTAGATGATCTTTTTATATTTATTATGATTATGATAGAACATTAATAAAAAAACATTAATAATGTTTTTTTTATTAATGTTCTATTTTTATTGGCAGATTAGAAGGCAACTATAGTCAGAATAACAAACATTAAACATAAAAATTAGAACATGAACACAGAATACAGAACTGAAGCTACAGCAAGTCCATAAATCAATTCATTTTGTGCCACTAGTGTCTTAAGTTTAGTGCAAGGCAATGACTGCAGTAATTTTCGTCCTTTTGTATGTTACACAGTTGGCAAAGAGGGCTGGATAGTACTTTGATACGATATAAAAGTTTAGAAACATGGCTAGTGAGGCAAAAAATGGCAACCAATCTGTCCAAAGTGGAATATTTGTGATTTTATCGATCCATTTCTTGTCTTTGTTTGCCTTGTTATGTTTTTCGAATAATCCTCTCTAAAAGATTTTGTAATTGTTTCTTGGAATTGATTTATTTAATATTTACGAGTTTGGTTGCTTTCTTTACCAGGGAATCGGCTGTTTCATTTTCTTGGAGTCCACAGTGTGCTGTAACCTCTGTAATGCAGCCTCTTTGTATTTTTCAGTTGGATCATTAAGGGCCAGACGAATATTTAAAATATCACCTGATGCTGCAGCTTCAGGTATAGCAACAGTCAGGAGAACAGCAGTAGAAAAATTTTCGAATTGACTCTGGAGTTAATATGATTTAGATTCATTTCATATCAGTCTTTTCCTTTTGCTTATGATTTTTCAAATGGGTCATTATATTTGTTTTCCAGTTATTTTATGCACTTTTTGAACATTTAAAAAATGTTTTCTATAAAAGTCAATATAAATTACTCCGCTTATAAAATATCCAGTAGTGATCGAAAGATATGTTCTTTTTTTAATAAGGCTCCTGTAAAGGTGAGCTGACGCATGGACTTCCCGACTTGTCTTAAACACTAGGGTTGCCATAAAACTTCGTATGACGCAACATTCTTACATACGCAAGTTTACATTTAATACGTTTGTTTTCTTTGTTTCAGACATTTCTAAATTAATATTTACTTCAGTAATAAGTTTTAAAAAGGATTGTAATGTGCAAAAACTATTCTTAATAATTTTTTAAGAATTTAATTAAATTGTGATTTCCACTTTCATACAAAAAAACTTTTTTTGTACATTGTAAACAATTTATTATATTAAGTATTTTCAAATGGGTCACATAAATTAAAGTAAATTAACATAAATTAACGAATATTATCACACGTGATGCTCACATTATGCTGTAATATATTCAAAAAATAATTCTTAAAAATAATTTCATTTTTTAAGTCATTTTCCGTATCATTTAGAACCGAACGAAATACATTTTCTAAATCCAAATACAATAAACGTTTAAACATTACTGAATTGATTCGAAAGTAAAAAATTAATTTAGGGGTAAGAAATCACTGTTCCTCAACC